>PVIC010053658.1:0-11790 GCA_004025085.1 Thryonomys swinderianus
TTGGGGTTGTCTTTAAGATGTAGGAAAGACACAATTGAGCTGTGGTGACAATGGGAGGTCTGTGAATGAGGAAATGTCTCGGGGGAGGGGCAGGGCTGGCCACGCAGATGGTGGAGGAGGGAGTGTTGATTTCCTGGGCCCTGGTCAAGGACATTCTTTTGTCTACCGTTGGAGAGGTTGTTAGGTTTGTTTCTTGCAGTGGCAGAGGTTGAACCCAGGGCTTTGCATATGCGAGGTAAACGCTCTACAGCTGAGCTATATCCCAGCCTGCTCTTTTTTTTTTTTTTTTTTTTTTTTTGCTTTTTGGAGACAGGGTCTTGCTTTGTAGTTCAGGCTGGCCCTGAGCTCACTATGGTGCCCAGGCAAGCCGCCGCGAACTCAGCAATCCTCTTGTCTCTGCCTCCCGAGTGCTGGGATGACAGGCGTGAGCCACCACGCCCAGCATTATATGTGGTAACCGGGGATAGAACTCAGGTCCTTAGGCTTGCGAGGCAGGCGCCGGAACCACTGAGCTAACCCCCCAGCCTGCTCTTAACTCAAAGAGTAAGGGCATGAGGTGTCGTGGAAAGTTTGAAGAAAGCTACAGAAAACCTCACTCAAAGAAACCAACACTCGGGGGCAAGTTGGTGTAGAATTTAGGAGATTCCTGGATCTTTGTGACAGTGTGGACTAATTCCTACCAAGATGGAGAAGACTAAAAAGATTCGGTGTATTTCCCATTTAATGGAGGATGAAGGCATTCAGATCGCCAGCGGTTTGAGACACATTCTAAAGGAGGAGGGAAAATAGCCCCTAAGTCCTGACTTCCCTGCTTACCCACAAATAAAACAGAGGCTGGAGGTAGGGAAGAAACCGGGGAAGAAGGGCCACAGGGGCTGCTTTTAGGCTAACTTGGAATCCAAAGGCTGCCTGGGACTCTACCCAGCGGAATTCACTGAGTCTTGGGTACCAGATATTCCTGGTCAGTCCAGAGCATCTGACCTTGTTAATGGGCCAATAAAAATTAGGGGGACAAAGGCCAAACCCTGCAGTTCAAATGACTCTCTTCTATGAAAGGGAGCAAACTCGTAAATAGCTTTAAGTGAGCAAAGGAGGACTGGTTGCGTTTCATTAAGTTTAATGGTGCTCGTTAGGTTGGCTTCCAAGGGCTGCGGGTTAGGAGGGAGAAAGCCAGACCCGTCCTCAGGGCTGGTGAGCGGGCGGCTCATGTGGAGTCCCCGCATCTCCCAGGGTTGAGCTTGAAGCTATTGGTCTTGCTACCCCCACGCCCCTCCAACACAAGGACCCCCAGGCCAGTGCAAGGAGCTTGGACCCCACTAATCCTGCCGGAGTCAGGGAAAGACAAGGACAAAGAAAATCGTCTCCAGGCCTGGGCAGACCACCTGGCCTGAGCTCCCACCGAGAGGTCCTCACAGGATGTCAAAAGTCAAGCTCCACATCCACGAGTCTCCATGAGAGACTGCTACCAGCCACCGCCGAGCCCCCAGACCACGGTCAATGCCAGCTGCACCCCGTCCTCCTCCTCCTCTACTGCTCCCAACACGTTCGGTACCAGAAAAGCAGAAAACAAATCAACAGGGCCAGCCAAAAATATATCACCAAGCAAACCCGCCTCACATTGTTCTCTGTGGTTGGCCAGGGCCTGGAGCCGGAGGCCGCTGCCCTTAAAACGCCACTCCGGCGCTGTGCGCCCGGCCCTGCTTCGCACCACCTCTCTCCCCCTCCTCCTGCTCCATCCACCTCTCCCTTCCTTCCACCCACTCTTTTCCTCCTTTCCCATCCCCAATGTCCTCTTCGCTCTGCTCTCTTCCTGTGTCCACGAGGAAACAAAATCGCTAAGATTCAACATGTTGAAGAAATTCTGCGAGGACGTGGAGCCAGTCCCTGACTCCCACTAGCCACACTGGTACTTTTTACAAGTCCTTAGGGTTCCCAGAGCCCTGGCCCCCGATGGGAGCAGGTCTCCGTCGACCCGATCAGGACAAGCTCTGCATCCGGCTCCATCCCACCGTCCAGCTCTTCCTCCCGCCCCTAAAAACATGTCCCTTTGGAGTCACATGATTAATCTCCCGAAGACATTCCCTGCTCCAAGCCCTTGCTAACTTCATTTCTGCACCCGAGGGGCCCTCACCTCTTCCCCAACTCCATGTATAGGAATTCTATGTATTTTTAGGCTGGATTTAAACCTTCTCCTCTTCTGCTGAGTCCTTAACTCCAGATGGAATTAATCTGTTCTCTCTTTTATGTCCTCATTAGAATTTTCTGTTGGCACCTCCACATTTGGACATTCATTACATTCTGACTTAGAGTCTTAATTACTTGCATGCAAATTTCTCCCTCCTACCAAATTATAAAGTTGCACGGAGAAACCAAGTCATCTTTCAATCACCACATCCTTTAAGTCCCCAGCACATAGTAAGTGCACAATAAATGTCAAATATTAAAAATGGACTCTGTGGTCATAAAAAATAACACATGTACAATTAATTCAATGTCTTCACTTCACCAAGGTTGGGTGTATCTCATTTAGAAGAATTTTATTTGCAAATTTGAGGCCTCGAGTTCCTTGAGGCTCCCTGAGGTCTTCTTGCCAAGAATTCACCAGGGGCTGGAGGATGGTATGTTAGATGGCGGCACCTACTGGTGAAGGTTGGTATTACATCGTGGTGTCTACCTAAGAGGACTCATTGCAGTCCTCTGCCTGCGGTTCCCGCTGGTCCCTCTCCCTCTTTAGCAGCCCTGAGGCTGATCCAAGGTGGGACATTGGTGAATTAGGGTCAGAGCAACTCAGAAGAGCTTGCTCCCTCTGAGACCCTGCAGGCCCACAGCAAGACACGAGAGCCCGGCTGTGGTGCCCTCCGCTTTCGTCGCTAAATTAGCTGGCAGGAGAGGAGGCTTGAAGAAGAGAGAGCAGTCGCCAAAAAAGGAGGCACAGGTTTGTAAGTATATGGGCTCACAGTGCAAGTACCTAGCTTGCAAACATTCTCACAACTGCCTCCTTGCTGCGGGTTTTCAGGGTCTTCTAGGAGCACCAGTCCTAACGGGGTCCTTCTCTCAACATCTAATAGAAGCTCCTGGGGAAACTGAGCTTTGTTGTACAGCAGTTTGCCTTATGGTCTGCTTGAGGCTGGTGCGTGAATACCTTGAGCTTTGCCCAATTCCTCCACCCACCTTCTGTAATCCAAGACACCCCCATTCCAAGGGGGATGGAACTGGGGGATGGTCCATCCCCCTCTGCCTCTGCGGCCTTTCCTCCGACGAGGAAACTCAGGGCACAGGGCTGGGGCGGAGGAACTAAGTCGGCTCTCAGCAAAGTTTGGGGCCCAATAAGTGTTATGACCCCATCTCTCCCGCCTCCCCAAACACGTTTGTTCCTGAAGCCTTCAACAGATGACAAAGGTTTTAGCTGGCGAAAGCTTAATCCTGCCTCCCTCTGTCACAAGGATGTTTGTGTTTTGGGGCAGAAGGATACATTGAGCTCAGAGGAGCGACTCTCAGTGGTGAAACTCTGAGCATCAGGCGGAAAGGCCTTTGATTCGATGGCAGGAACTCCCTCGGGGGCAGTCACAGAGGCCGCTCAGGGCCCTGGGCCTGCCCTCCCGGGGGCAGGTGGGAGCTGCTGTGAGTCCGCCCTCTTCAGGACCAGGCCCGTGTGGCTCGCCCCTCTTGTGCGGTCTCCTGCCTCTGCCTGCCTCATCCAGGCTGCCGCCCTCCAGTTCTCCACAGCTCTGGGGAGAGCCCGTGCTCTGGTGTGGAAGGTTCCAGCTCTCCGTCTTTGCCTTCCAGAACTGGAGAGGGCCTGGTCGGACGCCCCTCCTGTGCCCCCTCTGTCTCCCTCACCTTTCCAAACCTCACGGTTTGCGTAGCGCCACTCCGGTCGGCACCCTCAGCCGCCCTCTACGCTCAGCCAGTCCGACCTCTGACCCATCAGCCCAGCGAGAGGCCGAACAGCCAGGCGAGGGCCGCCCTGCTTCCGGTAGGTCCCCACGAGCGCACCAGCCAACCCGTGGTTCTCTCAGCCATTCAACAGCGGTTCGTGGAGCACAATTACATGCGAGCCGGTCCTTGGGCTGAGGGGACAGAGGGGACCGGAAGGGTCTTTCCCCCAAAGGTTTCATGGACTAGTGGAAGCTGAGCCAAGCCCTTGGCCGTGCAGCGCGACTTCCCGAGGAAGTGGCAGTGGATTTCCGGGCACGGCGTGTACCCGGCCTGCCGTGGCTGGGGCGTGGAGAGGTGAGGTCGGGAACGTGAGGTATCACTGGAGAGGGCGGCTCGGGAGTGGCATAGAGGGCCACGAACACCGTGCCGACGAGGGAGACCTAACCCTGCAGGCAGCAGCCCACAGGAGACGCGGTGGGGCCTGAACTGGGGGCAGCAAGGGGCATGGAGCGCGAGGAAGGCTCTGCGGTTGTCCTCGGTCACTGAGTCATGAGAGGGGGGAGTCCAGCGGGCCGCTGAGTGTGTCACGGGACCCCCAACCTCAGGGCAGACCTCGCAAGAAGAGGCCAGGTCAGGGGACAGTGCTCAGAGGGACAGCGAGTTCGCCTTGAGGTCCTCACAAGCACCCCTGTCATCAGGTGTAAACAGGCAGAAAAACAAGATAGGTGGGAAAATGAGAAAGGGCCCGAGGTAGCGCTCTGCGAACTGCACCCACAGAATGCGAGCTGCAAGGGCACCGGACGTCAGGACAGACTGGTGTCGCTGGCGGGAAGGTAAAGCACAGGGAGGGGAAGAAACTTGCCCCTGCTCGCTCATCGGCAGGAACTGGGGTGCAAAGTTCGGTGCTCCCGATCCCACAGCCAGTGCTCTCCCCACCACCCTGGCTGGCTTCCTCCGGCAACGGGGAGTGGGAAGCGAAGATAACCCAGCTCGATGCCCCCAGTCCTGCCGTGTGTAAAGGCTGCTGGGCGAGGAGCCGCCAGGAGATTCGGGGCTCCAAGAAGGGAAAGAAGAATGCCTGGAGGTTTTGCAGAGAGGTCAGGAGGCACAAGGACAGGCAGGCTGTCTGGCGATGGCGATGTGGAAGCTGCCAGAGGCCTTGGAACACCAGGGGAGGGGCCTGGGAAGAAAGCGCCGCGGGGGAGGGGCGGCGCGGCGGCGCTGGGGATTGGCCAGTGCGGGGAAGCAGCCAGGAGGCAAGTGTCAAAGTGAGGCGGGTACAGGGCCGGGCAGGGGGAGGCAGTGGGAGGACCCTGGGCTAGGGGTCAGGGGCAGTCAAAGGAGAGGCTGCCCAGGGACCGCTCCACAAGAGGAGGAGTCAGGGCCTGGGGATAAATTACTCCTGGAATCCAGGGCTGGGGCGCACTCAGGGCAAGTCTTACTTCCATCCTCCGCCTTTCTGGGAAAGTGACTCCGGAGCCACAGTGGAAGAGGCACAAAGACGGCCAGGGTCACCTGTCGCCCAGCTGGCCAGGATCCCACCCTTCCTCCTTTCTTCTCTCCCTCGTGTGGTACTATTCATCTGCCTGTTGCTGGTTTCATGGGTTCTTATCTTGCTCAGTTATTTCTTAAAGCCCCGGGATCCAGCTCAAGGCACCCCTTCTCCACGAAGCTGGGCCACAAACACCTCAGCGTCCTCAGACTTTTGATGGCGTTTCCCGCCTGACCCTTCGGCCGCTCTGCGACAGTCGCACACATGCACACCTCGCCTTCCTGTGGGATGCACACCTGGGGGCTTTGTTGTGATTCAGACGTCTGGAATCACACTTGGTGGTGTCCTGCTTCAGCAGGTAGCACGCTCGCTGTCTGTCACACCCTCACACTCGCCCGTCTGGGCTCCAGACTAGACCCGCGGTGACAGGGCTCACGACTGGACAGGCCGCCAGGGGGAGGAAGAGGGAGCGGATCCAAACGGGGTCCTGCAGGGGCTGAGATCGAGGAGGTGCTCAGAATCGGGAAGCCAGGGGTTCTGTTTCTACGTCTCCCTTTTCAATAGGTCACGTGACCTTGGACAAGTTGCACGACCTTCCTCAGCGACACAGGTAATGGCCGATGTCTTCTGAAGATCGGCTGTCGCACGCCCCTCCAGAGCCAAGGACGCCCTGGCTGTGACCCTCATCCTGCCCCCGAGGACGGGCTGTTAGAATGGCAAGTGTGTGCAGGGTCTCTGAATTCGGAGGTGGGAAAGAGGAACGGGGTACACAAGCGTCAGACTCAGGCCTGGACCCGTGTCTTGCCTTTATCCTTTGTATTTTGTCATCCTAGGAGCGTTCATCTAGTTGAGCCTCAGTTTTCCCATCAATAAAATGGGGGTTCCTGTTAGAG
The DNA here is from genome assembly GCA_004025085.1 of Thryonomys swinderianus. Classification (NCBI taxonomy): domain Eukaryota; kingdom Metazoa; phylum Chordata; class Mammalia; order Rodentia; family Thryonomyidae; genus Thryonomys; species Thryonomys swinderianus. Next base: position 6,265 of record PVIC010053658.1, read on the forward strand.
GCCCCGGTGCAGTGTCTGGCATGGGAAAGCCCCCCGTCTAGGCCCCAACCATGTCTGAGGACATCTGTGCCATCTTAAGGCAGAGTAAGAGGTTCTCAGAGCAGAGGCGCCATTCCAGAGCTGCCCACCTGGCAGGTGAATTTCCTTCTCACCCTCCATATTGTGGAAGTGCTGCTGAGGAAGGCTGTGCCCTGGAATGAGCGGAATTTTCGGAACCTTCTTGGTAGCCGTGTGTGACAGACAGGAACCTGCCAGGGGTGGTGAGGATCACCAGGGTGGCTGCCCTGGCAGCAGCAGTGCCCTTGCCGGCAAACCCTGTGGCCTGTGTTCCTTCTGAGAGGTCATGGGAATACGAAGAGCCACCTCGGCCAGTTGCAACTCTGTGCCCTGCGTGGTCTCGCTTAGCGCCATAAGCTGTGAGGTCTCGGTCCCTCTTGCAGGTGAGAAAATGAAACCAGGACTGAGAAACTTACAGCAGTCGCACAGGTGGAGAGGAAAGCGAGCTGAGATCCGAGCTGCACGTTGGTTTAGCTCTGGAGCCCATGTGACGTAGACTTCAAAGTCTTGTGGCCATAACCGTTTTCCAGATGAGCTAGATGGCCGGAGACGGTGGGGCTGACGCTGACCTTCTGTTCTGGCTTGTACCAACTTCCCAGGAGACTGGACCCGTGGACTCCTCTCACGTGGAGCAGCCGAGGGGCAGAGAAAGCAACGGCTGAGGAAGGAGACGCAGCGTAGGGGAGTCCTCGGCAGAGGCTGCCCTAAAAGGACCCGGACCAAGGCAGATCAGCTATGCCTCAGACTGGTCCTGTCCCCAGATCGTTAGCAGAAGATTGAAAGAAATGAATAGTACAAGCATCCCTGAAGGAAGCTGCAGCCTGACAGGTGCGCGGGGGGCCGTGGACACTTCGACTCTGCCTGTCACGTGTTACAGGCTGCGGCCTCTTCCTGATTTGCTGTCTGAGTGTGAGGCCCTGGAGAATGGACGAGGCAGGGGCAGCGCGGCCAGGGCCCCGATCCACAGTGGCTTGGTGATGCAATCCCTGCTTCCACCCGACGGACTCCTCTGAAGGGTTGAGGGGAGCAGAAGAGATGATCCCAGGAAAACGGAAAGGATGAGCCAAGGGAAACTAGGGAAAAAAACACCGAGCCTTCCCGCCATGTGGTAGCTTGGGGGGGCGCAGCGCACCTGATCCTTCTTCCCTGAAAGCCAGGGCAATATTCCCACTTAGGGGAACAAACAATCTCCCATAACCCCCCGGGGCTGTGCGGAGGCCTGGGCTGGAGCACTTCCTCCCATCCCCAGGGGTCCTGCTGTAGAGGCAAAGCAAAACCAGGCACAGTGTAGATCACAGGCACTCTCTGGAAGCTCCAGTTCTTTCTTTTCTTTCTTTCTTTCTTTCTTTCTTTCTTTCTTTCTTTCTTTCTTTCTTTCTTTCTTTCTTTCTTTCTTTCTTTCTTTCTTTCTTTCTTTCTTTCTTCCTTCCTTCCTTCCTTTCTTTTTTTCTTTCTTTCTTTCTTCCTTCCTTCCTTTCCCTCCCTCCCTTGCTTCCTTCCTTCCTTCTCTCTCTCTCTCAAGCCATTCCCTTGTTTGGGGCTAAAGGGTGGCAAGTTTGCACTTGTCCCCAGCCTGCGCATAACTGGTGGCATCGGGCAAAGCCTCTGCAAGGGGAGGTGTTAGCCAATGGCATGGAGGGAGGGAATCTGACGGTGACAGGGCGGCTGGGACCGCGGAGATCGTCTGACCCAACCTCTCGGTGGCCGCACACTGTTCCCAGGACCTGTGTCTCCATCCGCATGCTCACCTCACACCTCCAAGGGCTCGCAAGAGCCCTCCTCACTTCCTCCTGTCCCCTCCACGCCCAGGCACATCCTCCCTCTTGTTCTTCAGATGAGGAAACTGAGGCCCGCTCAGAGGGAACTTGCCAGGGGTGAACTTCCTCCCACCACAGAGACAGAATAGGACACTCAAAGCTGCAGTCTGTTTTGCAGCCTCCGTGTCCACTCTTGGGCCTCGGGTGGTGTGGAGGCCACTGCAGAGGCCACCTGAACCCTGCAGATGCAGAAGCTGAAGTCCTTCCTCATCAGGAGGCCTGGCTGCTGCTCTTCCCTGTCGGTACTGCGGCTAACTGGGTCCGTCTCTGCCCTGAAGAGACTGGCTCCGAGTGTCCGCGTGGATCTGGGACCATCAGCCTGACCACAGCCCCGCGTGTCAAGAAAGCCGTCACCCCTCTTACGTGATCCTTCCTCCTTCCCCTCAGCCCCCCACCCCGCGAGAGCACGCAGAGCTTGGCTGCGGTGGGGACCACTGCTCCTTCCCCACGGTTCACCCCTAGCTTAGCCTCCCTGGGTCCCTGGAGCTGGACGGACGCAGGGTGAGAGTCAGGCCCCCCTCTGAGCGTGGGTGCGGGCTTGGAGGAGTGTGCTCGCGCCTTCTTCGTGTCTTCGCGCGAACGCCCTTGGGCAGTGCTGTGGCTTGGCTTTCAGGATGTGTGCTTGTGCGTGGGCAGGTGGCTCAGTGGATTCACCTCCAGGGGCCTGCCTCGAGCTATCAGACTTAGTAAGAGAGGGCCACTTCCCCTAGCCCCCCAAGAGGACTCTGCCGGCCATGGGCCAGTCCAGAGGACGGCGGGACGGCGTAAGGAAGGTTGGAAGGACCTGACTTGGCAGGGCCGGGGCCCATCGGTTGCCAAGGGCGGAGGGGCTGAGTCCCGCGTGGAGGGCATACCCGACCGCCCGCACGTTCACCTCCGCCGGCCTCCCCGCACCTCGCGCCCTCTTTGTCTCCCGGCGGAGGTGTGCGTGCAAACCTGCGCGGCCCGCACCCTCGTCCCCGCTCTTCGGGTGGCGGGCAGAGGACGAGCCGGGCTCGGTGCTGTTTGGTCTGGAGCCGAGCGGGGCTTGCATTGATCCATTGATTGTGCGCAGTCTGCGCCTGACCTCCCTGCTCCCGGGGAAGCCGTCTCCATGGAGACCGGGCCCGCTCCCCCAGCGCCGGATTGTAAATTCCTGCAGGCAACGGCCCGGCAGCCTGGGGAGGGGGCCGCCGCGCCCGGGTGCGCAGAGGGAGCGGCCGCCACGCCGAGGCCCCATTTGAAAGAAGAAAAAAAGGGGCACGAGAAAGGAGGTGGTGGAGGAGGAGGCGGGGGGAGGAGGAAGAAAACGAAAAGGAGCGAGGAGAGGAGGAGAAAGAGGAGGAGGAGAGAGGCGAAGAAAAAGACGGAGCCCAAGAGACGGAGCGAGAGCGAGAGGAAGAAAGAGAGGCAGAAAGGGCGTGTTTCTGCGCGGCGTCTCCCCTCCCCTTTCCCAGGTCCTCGCTCCGGCGCGGCGCGCTGCGGCTGCAGCTCCCTCCGGGAGCGGCTAGGAATCCGGTGGGATTCCGGGCGGGAGGTGCAGGCTCCCCGCCGCCCGCCGCCCGCCGCCCGCCGCCCGCCGCGCGGGACGCCCCGGCCTCGAAGCGCTCGCTCCGCGCTCGCTGCCCCGACGCCCGCCCGGCCGCCTCGCCAGCCTCTCGCCCAGGGCGCCGCGCCCCGCGCCCGCAGCGCCGCCCGGCCGCCCGCCAGGGCGCCCTCCCCTCCCCCTCCGGCGCACGGGCCCGCCGGCTTCCGCCCGCCCGGGGCTCCGAGACCGCCGGCGGAGCCGAGCCATGGGCTCGGGGCGCGTGCCCGGGCTCTGCCTCCTAGTCCTGCTGGTCCACGCCCGCGCCGCCCAGCACGGCAGAGCTGCGCAAGGTAAGCAGGGCGGCTGCGGGGGCCGCCGGCCCGGCCGAGGGCAGGGCAGGGCAGGTGCCGGGGAGCCGGCGGCTGTCAGCGCCCGGCCCGGTGCCCGGGTTCCCGGCGCCTCGCCGGGCTGGAGGAGCCGGCGGCGGCGGAGGGGCGAGGGGGAAGCTGTGGCGGTGGGCGGAGGTGACCGTGCACTTCAGAACTCCGCCCGCGTCGCTGCCACCCCGGGACCTTCCAAAGACTTGTCCTCTCTAGTCGGAGAGAGTCCGCTCTTCTCTCAGACGCTGCCAGACACTTAAGGCTGTGGCCTGGAGAGACTGCGGGAACGAAAACTTTTCAGCCGCGCTCTTGATCCCTACCCTGCACGCAAAGTTCAGGGAGAGAATTTCCAAGCTGCTGTCTTATCGGTGGAAACGTGTTAAAGAAAACTAGACCCTCTTGTGGAAAAACCGACTCGTCTCTCACCGGATGGTAGGGGCTGAGAGAAGAAAGTCTCTGTGACTGGCTTCTGGCGAGAATGTTGCGTGTCTGCCTTTTGGGGGGAAACCTCTTTCGTCTTGCATGGCTTTCATTTCTTATCATAATATTTATTTATTAAGTCCTCGGGTTTCCAATTCCATTTAAATCCAGGTCAGAATTGCATTAAAATAACAAAGTAAAATTCCAGGCTGGAGAGCTCTGACAGAGCCCTCCAGGAGTCAGAGGGACGGGGAGGCCCGCCCGCCCCAGCCCTCGCCCAGCTCCACGCCTGGCGGGTCGGAGGCCGACCCGGCAGAGACCGGAGACCGGGCTGGTGCCCCACAGTTCTCCGCGGACAGACTCCCCTCCCCCTTGACCTCCGGAGGCACCCCTCCCCCAATGGTGTCCTAACTGAAAAGAGATTTATATGGATAAAAAGAGAATTCCTCCCGGCACGATTTCGCATGGGGGGGGGTATGGTTCTGCCTATTGTCCGCGGGGCCCCTGGAGTCAGCCAGGGTGAGGAGGTGGCAGGGCCCAAAGGAAAGTTGAACTTGGGAGTTGGGAAAGGCTGAGAGTCTGGTCGTAAGTAGTAGGCTCGCTGTGTCCCGGGGGCTTGAGGACTTGGCCTGAGATCTACCTAGAGGGGCTTCCCCCAAACCACCACCTCTTCAACGACCCCTCCCCCTCCAGCCTCCTGCGAGGGAACCAAACACTGGAGACCTCAGCTGTCAAATACCAGACCCACCCCCACCCACCCAAATGCCTCCTCTCCAGCCCGGCTCCCAGACACCCACCGCTACCACCACCCCCACCCGGAGCAGCCCCTCTCCTCGCTGTGGATTGGCTTGTGTTTTCATAAACAAAGCTGGCTTTTGTAGTGCGTGCTGACTTACTCATAACATGGAATTAGCTAGGGAGTTTAGTCTGAAGGAACACATTTCATGCAGTAATCTAAAGACTAGATAAGGGCCTCTTTCAAGTTGGAGCCAGTGTCTGAAGTGGCCGAGAGAGACTGGGGTGGGGGTGCTGGGGCCAAAGGAGGAGCAGATGGAGACCCCTGAAAGGGACAGGTGCCATCAGGCCAAGGCTCTCCTGCCCGAGAGATCACCCCATCTACCAGGGATGGAAGGACTTGATCCCTCTGGGGTGCTCCGGGCTCCCTCTTTCATGGGATCCCCCATTGGTCCTGAGAGGAGCTGTAGGGGAGACCCCTACCCTGGAGGAGCTTACAGACTAATAGTTTTGTTCACTCATGGGCCACACCTGCTCTGCCTGGGCTGCAATTAGCTTGGCATCTTTCCTTCCCTCCCTCCCTGTTTCCCTCCCTCCCTCCCTCCCTCCC
>PVIC010053659.1:0-11763 GCA_004025085.1 Thryonomys swinderianus
GAGTGCTGGGATTATAGGCATGAGCCACCACGCCTGGCTCTCTCTCTTTTTTTTATCGAGACAGGGTCTCACTATGAGGTTCAACTGACCTTGAAATTCACTGTGACCCTCCTGCCTCTGCCTCCCAAGTGCTGGAACTACAGATGTGCACCACCACACCTGGCAATCTCGGACAAATTTCTTAACTAATGTACCTCAAACTAACATCTCCTAAATGGGGACATAATAATGCCTATCTCAAAAGATTAAATGACAATGTAAACTGCTTAACATGGCACTCGATACACAGGTGTTTGGCATTATTACTGTTAAGTATTTGTGAAGTGCTAAGCCTTTGCACATAACTCAATTCTCCCAACAACTTTTGAGTTGGGTATTAATACAGGTGAGGAAATCTGGGCGCTGCAAAGTAACTTGTACGAAGTCATAAAGCACGTAAGCGACAAGGCTTCTCATGACTCCGTTAGTTACTTACATACAAGGAAAACCCGGCAGTTCGTGACATCTAGAAAAGTTAAGATTGGAGCTGTGGCTTGAGAAGGGAGGCGGAAGGGAAACGCCAATTTCCCTGTGCCAATCTGACCCTCTTCAGGATCCCCCCCTTACGTTGCCAGCAAACTAACTTCATACTTAACGACGACAAACGCTTATCAGAGATTTGGAGGTCTGTGGAGCGTGATGCCCGACAGACGCTTAAACTTTCACGAATTGAACTCCTATACAACTCTCAGAAGCAAAAAGCAGTTAACAAGGCTAGCGCTAAGCAGCGACCTAGGTACAAACACTAGACTTGTCTACGTGGCTCCTCAGTTCTAAAAATACACACGAGCAAGACACGCTGGGTTCCATCTACTGCACTCCCTGGGGCTCACTCAACACCTCACGAAAACCCTCCGGGCTTCCCCCTCACCCAGGCCCAGTCGGGCCTCCCCTGCTTCTTCTCACCGTCCTTCATCTGGACGATACTGCTGGCCGCCACTCGGTCGGAGGCCACAAGCACGTAGTCTGGGCCCTGAATGCCAATTAGGTACTCCATGATGGTGGGTGGCACGAGGCTGCCGATTCCACAGACAGACGGATTTGCCGGCTCGTCGGCTTCGCCGGTGAGACAGCACAGTCCAACCAAGTTTGGTGCGACACAGGTCGCGCGACCGCTCACGCCGCTGGCGCTTTCCGATGACGTAAATTATCGCGAGAGGTTGGAAAGCGCAAGTGGTGTTTCTCGTATTTGATTCTGCGTTGGTGGTTGAGGTTTTCTTAGTCTTTGCTCCTTACCTTGTATAATGCCCTTGGGTTTGTTTTTGTTTTCTTTCTTTCTTTCTCTCAGTTCAAATCTTTTGGCTTTTTTTTTTCTTTTTTAGACAAGCTCTGGCTTTGTTGTCCCGGTTGGTCCAGAGCTCCTGGACTCAAGTGATTCTCCTCCCTGTGTCCAGACCGCGACCCAATATAGCTACAATTTCGGATTTTAAAATTCGACTGACGCCAGGCGTGGTGGTTCGCGCCTGTATTCCCAGCCCTCGAGAGGCTGAGGCGGGAGGATCGCAACGAATTTCAAAGCCAGCCTGGACTACATTGTGAGTTCAAGGCCAACCTGAACTACGCAGCAGTGTTCAGATGTGTTGTTAATAATAATAATAATAATAAAATTCACTTGAATCCAAGCGAGTTGGCTCATGCCTGTAATCGCAGCACTCACGGACAGAAAGAGGAAGACCACAAGGTGAAGGCCAATCTGGGCTACGTAGTGAGTTTCAAAGTGACCCTCCCCCCAGTCGCCAGAAGATAAAATCAAGCACTTTGCAAACATACCTAAAACGTGCGAGTTCTAAAGAGAGGTGGGTCCTCAGATATACATCTCTTTATTGTTTGGTAAAATCTGCGCCAGAAATTCTTGCAAGCTGGACTGAAGAAAAAATTGATCATTTTAAGAAGAAAATTACACCCTTGGGACAGAGATTTAGATCAGTGGTTCCTGTGTCTGCCTTGTAAACTCAAGGTCCTGAGTTCTATCCCTGTTACTGCATACCTACCGCAATGCCGGGCATGGTGGCTCATGCCTGTCATCCCAGCACTCGGGAGGCAGAGTCAGGAGGATTGCTGAGTTCGAGGCTTGCCTGGGCTACATAGAGAGCTCAAGCCAGCCTGAACTACAAAGCAAGACCCTGTCTCAAAAAAAATAAATATATATAATTATATAGATATTAAGTATATATATTATATATAGATAAGTATGAAAGTAAAAAAAAGAAGAAAAATAAAAAATATTGTGATAATTGAGAGATGTTTCTAAGCATGACAGGAAACCCAGAAGCAATGCAAGAAGACTGGATAGACTTGACTCCATAAAACTGTAAGTCTCCATGGTGAACATTATCCTCTGTTCGGAAATAAATAGGTGTTAGCAAAATGTCAATATATGAAATAGATATTATCTGTAATTTAAAAGTTATTCATACACAAAGGACAGTGGCATGTAGACTGCTTGTCTCATATACTCCAGTCCCTGGGTTGAATAATGAAATAAGAATATTTTAATACCCTTTCTGTGTGCTACTAGAGATTGACTTCAGAGGCTTCTCACTGAGCTACATCCCTGCCATTTTTAATTTTTTTCTTCCTTGAGACAGGTTTTAGCTAAATTGCCCAGGCTGGCCTTGAACTTGCAATCCTCCTGCTAGTCTCAGTGCTAGGACTGTGCACTACCATGCCCAGCTCTAGTGTACACAATCTTTTAAATCCCTCCAAAGAAATATGTACACACATAACCCAAATATTTGCTTACAGGATAATCAGTGTTGAAGCATGGCCGCTATAGTGAGAAAAGCAGACACACTTAGAGGTCAAAGTAGAGAAATTGTGGGCCGGAGGTTTAGCTCAGTGGTTCCGGCACCTGCCTCGCAAGCGCAAGGTCCTGAGTTCGATCCCTGGTAACCACATATAATGCTGGGTGTGGAGACACGCCCACCAACAATCAATACCACATACCACAGTGCCGGATGTGGTGGCTCACGCCTGTAATCCCAGCACTCGGGAGGCGGAGACAGGAGGATTGCTGAGTTTGCGGCGGCTTGCCTGGGCACCATAGTGAGCTCAGGGCCAGCCTGAACTACAAAGTGAGACCCTATCTCAAAAGCAAAAAAAAAAAAAAAGTAGAGAAATTGTTATATAAATGATGACACACTCACACAGTAGAATATTGTGCATCCATGAAAGAGAATGAAATGTGGGCATAGTGGTGCAGGCTTGTAATCCCAGCTACTTGAGCGGCTGATGCAGGGGTATCACAAGTTCCAGGTCACCCTGAGTAATTTAGCAAGACCTTGTCTCAAAATAAGAACTGAAAAGGCTAGATGCGGTAGCTCACACCTAAAATGTCTGCACTCTGGCTGAAACAGGAGAATCAAGTTCAAACTCAGCCTGGGCAATTTAGTGACTTAGCCAGACCCTGTCTCAAAAAGGAGGAAGGACTAGAGATGCAGATCAGTAATAGAGTGCCCCTGGGTTTGATACCCACTACCAGAAAGAGAAAGAAATATATATAAAGATACCTAGATCGTCTATGGCCCAAGATATATTCAGTCAAAGTGAAAATGTTTGTCTGTATTTTGCACAATACCATTTTATTTAAAAAATGAGTACCTGAAGATGAATAAAATATATATATATATTTTTTTTTGAGACAGGGTCTCGCTTTTGTAGTTCAGGCTGGCTCTGAGCTCACTATGTAGCCTAGGCAAGCCTAGAACTCAGCAATCCTCCTGTCTCTGCCTCCCGAGTGCTGGGATGACAGGCGTGAGCCACCACACCCGGCACTGTGGTATGTGGTATTGATTGTTGGTGGGCGTGAGTCTCCATGCCCAGCATTGTATGTGGTTACTGGGGATTGAACTCAGGACCCTGCACTTGGGAGGCAGGCGCTGGAACCGCTGAGCTAACCCTCCGGCCCATGAAAAATTTTTATCGATGTTCCATGGTCAAGTGATGTGCAGTCGTTTTGGTGAGTATTATTTGAAAGAACTTTCCTTTTTTATTTTGTACTTGTCTATTTTGTTTACAAGTTTCATAATGTCCCACACTACATTTTGTTTTTGTTTTTGTTTTTGTTTTGGTGGCTGGGTTTTGAACTGAGAACCTCGCTCATGCTAAGCATACACTTTACCACTGAGCTACACCCCATACCATTATTTGTAATTTGTAATGAAAAAAGTAGCCAACCATCCCTTTAAATCTTGCAGCAGTTCTGGGGGCCGGAGGGTTAGCTCAGTGGTTCCAGCACCTGCCTCGCAAGTGCAAGGTCCTGAGTTCGATTCCCTGGTAACCACATACAATGCTGGGCGTGGAGACTCATGCCCACCAGCCATCAATACCACATACCACAAGTGTCGGGTGTGGTGGCTGACGCCTGTAATCCCAGCACTCAGGAGGCAGACAGGAGGATTGCTGAGTTTGAGGCTTGCCTGGGCTACATAGTGAGTTCAGAGCCAGCCTGAACTACAAAGCGAGACCCTATCTAAAAAAAAAAAAAAAAAAAAAATCTTGCAGCAGTTCTGAACAAAAGTGAAATATTCCATGACTTGATTTTGACATCCACAACTGTCTTTCTACTGACATACTGACAGACAGAAAAAAGACTTGTAGTTATACTTCCAAACATAAGTATGCAGTTCATTTGCTTCTGCAGAAATTGTAGTACTTATTTTATTGTGACTGTTCCTTCCAGCTTTCTACCTGTAAAGGAGCACAGAGCCTGAGGAGTTTGGGGCAGCCCATCTATCATGGGGTGGATGCCAGTGGCAATGAGGTCATTAAGCCAGTCTGTCTATGAACACAGATGCATCCTCATTCTAGAAATATTCTTCTCTTAAACACTACCAGAGAAATCCCCTGGCCCGTGTAGAGCTAATGATCCTCCCCCTTCCACAAAAGGTCTGCGAGCTTCCAGACCCTTTCCTTTGTAAGGGCCAATCTTCATGTAATCACAAAAGCTGCCACACTCTGAACTGGAAGATGTGCTATCTTTACCAAAAAAAAAAAAGTGTTTTGCAACCTTTTTTTTTTTTTTTTTTTTTGAGACAGGGTCTCGCTTTGTAGTTCAGGTTGGCTCTGAGCTCACTGTGTAGCCCAGGCAAGCCTTAAATTCAGCAATCCTCCTGTCTCTGCCTCCCGAGTGCTGGGATGACAGGCGTAAGCCACCACGCCCCGGCACTGTGGTATGCGGTATTGATTGTTGGTGGGCGTGAGTCTCCACACCCAGCATTGTATGTGGTTTCTGGGGATCGAACTCAGGACCTTGCGCTTGCGAGGCAGGCGCCGGAACCTCTGAGCTAACCCTCCGGCCCTTGCAATCTTTTTTTTTAAGAAAAAGGATCGAGCAATCTTTTAGCATAGCTTCTTCCTCTTCCTAAGACTTTTGAAAGTCTCGGTAGCTAAATAACACCAGTGCTGCCCTAACTTCTGGTCAGTATAAAAGAAAATGGGATTTCAAGACCTAACTTGTGCTGTTTCACTAAGAGTCAGGAAGAACCTCTTCTCCCCTCAAAGTTTCAGAATAATTGAGTCTTAAAATTAGAAAGTCAGGGGCTGGAGATTTAGCTCAATAGGTCTGGTGCCTGCCTAGCAAGCACAAGGTCCCCAGTTTGATCCCCGTAACCACATACAATAGTGGATGTGGTGACTCACGCCCACCAACAATCAGTACCACACACCATAATGCCGGGCATGGTGGCTCACGCCTATCATCCCAGCCCTTGGGAGGCAGAGGCAGGAGGATTGCTGAGTTCTAGGCTTGCCTGGGCTACATAAAGAGCTCAGAACCAGCCTGAACTACAAAGCAAGACCCTGTCTCAAGGAAAAAAAAAGAAAGTCAGGGTTATGATGCAGACATAGCCAAGTCCAAAAACTATACTACACACAAGCAGTTTTAAAACTGGTTTTGCACAGAAATTGCATCAAGAAACCCCAGTCATACAAGTACAGATCTATTAAAGGGGTAGACTTTAAGTTCCAGAGGAACATATGCTCTGCTGTATAGCTTTCATAAATTTGGTCAATAATAACTGACAGTTGCCATGTTATGTTTTTAGGTTTTCTTGTGCTTTTTTTCTCACAATTACCATTTTATTTAGAGAAATTTTCTCAGCCAGATGAGTGTCACCGTTGCCTAGGAAGTTCTGTGTGTGTGTGTGTGTGTGTGTGTGTGTGTGCGCGCGCGCGCGCGCGTGCACGTGCACACACGCTCCTTGGCTGATGATTGACACAGGGATAAAAGATCAGTTCCCTTAGCTTTAAGTGGGGTGTAGTTTGTCCTCTAGTTTCCTTGTGAGATCTAAAGCCAGTCTCCAACCAAGCCTACACTTTTGCTTAGCTTTTACTCCCACACACACTCTATCTTGCTTTTCTTACTGTTTCTTCTGAGAGAAGTTGTCTGATTTGAAAAAGCTCCCTCACTTTAGTTTGTTTGTAGGAAAGTCAATCCAAAAGAAACTTGGTATAACAAGTGATTCCTGCAAAGCACTTTCTGAAGGATTCTAATGTGGGATCAAACATGTCAACAGTCTCTGACCTGCTACAAACAGTACAATCACTAAGACTTTCACTGCACTTAGTTGGGATAGAATACAAATGGGACATTCGGACATTTAAAAGTTTGAGAGAAATTATAAAGACCAAGGAATTGGGTGCGAAGTGCCCTTGATTCTTTGAGGAGAGAAATTGATTAGATAACTCTATTCACCAACAACTTAAAAGCAAAGTGAGAGAATCAGAAGGTCTCTTAGCATAATTATCAGAAGAATGCTTATTTCCTTCAGCTTGCAAGCAGAAAGCTGGAGAACAGGCCCAGAATTTACCTAGAGAGCAACAGAACTTTAGAAAAACTGAATGGAAGCCATGTTCTTATTCCAGGTTAGGATCCTGACCAAGAAAGAGTGAAACCCCTTCTTTGCTCTTAAACATATAATTAGAGAGGACACGCTTAACAATTGGCAGAACCCTCACATAAAATTCTTGACCTCTGGGCCAGAGATTTAGTTCAGTGGTTCCGCTACCTGCCTAGCAAGCACAGGGTCCTTGGTTGATCCTGGTAACTGCATACAATGATATGATATTGAGCATGGTGACTCACGCCCACCAGCAATCAGTACCACACCCCACAGTGCCAGGCATGGTGGATGACGCCTGTAATCCCAGCACTCAGGAGGCAGAGGCAGGAGGATTGCTGAGTTCCAGGCTTGCCTAGGCTACATAGTGAGCTCAGGGCCAGGCCAGCCTGCACTACAAAGTGAGACCCTATCTCAAAAAAAAAAAAAATTCTTGACCTCATCCAGGCATGGTAATCTCAAAATAAAACTTTTAAAGGGCTAGGGGTGCAGCTTAATTGTAGAGTGCTTGTCTAGCATGTCCAAGCTCCTGGGTTCATAACCATTACAACAAAAATCCCTTGAGATATTCTAGTAGGGAAGGCCCAACTATAACCATTCTAATATGTGAAAAATGTTGCATAAAAACTATCCAAAGTGAAACACAGAGGAAAATGAGTGAAAAAAAAATAAAGAGAGCATCATCAAAATATCAATCAAGATCAAGTAACCTTGTGTAGTATATTGGAAGTCCCCAAAAAAGAAAGACAGACATTTTATTTTAGTTAATAATAGCAAGAAGTTTCCAATTTCAATAGAAAATGTAGATTTATACACCCAAGAATTTAAACAAATCTAAGCCACAAAATCATGAAGTGTACTATACAGATCCACACTGCAATCAAATTGCTTAAAACCAGTAATAAAAAGAAAATTTAAAACTCAACTGGAGAAAACCCTCATTATGTACAGAGTAGTAGACTTTTTGTCTACTGCAAACAACAATAAAATCCAGGAAACAGTAGGAGAGCTTTTTTTTTTTTTTTTTTTTGCTTTTTTGGAGACAGGGTCTCACTTTGTAGTTCAGGCTGGCCCTGAGCTCACTATGGTGCCCAGGTAAGCCGCCGCGAACTCAGCAATCTTCCTGTCTCTGCCTCCCGAGTGCTGGGATTACAGGCGTGAGCCACCACACCCAGCATTATATGTGGTAACCGGGGATCGAACTCAGGTCCTTGCGCTTGCAAGGCACGCGCCAGAACCACTGAGCTAACCCTCCGGCCCTAGGAGAGCATTTTTAAAGTACCAAAAATATTGGATTCCAGAATTAATTTCTTTCCAAACACATTTTGAATCATAGAAAAGCTGGAATAAAGTCAATCATTAGAAGCTCTGTCCAGTGACTGAGGATTTAGCTCAAGTGGTACCATGCTTGCCTTTCAAGCATAAGGGCACAAGTTCAATCCCTGGTACCGCTGAAAAAAAAGAACCCTTGTTGTACAACAATGCCCTATAAATGGAAAGAAAATTGTACTAGATTAAAATCTAGATTTACACAAAAATACAGGAAGATACATGGGTAAATAAAAAGGCTTTGTTTCTTAGGTTGTGACTGGTTTTTAACATATAATTATTTAAAGTAAAAATAGTGTAATAATGAGAAATATTCATATTTAGAAGTAAAATCTAAGCCAACAAAAGCATAAAGGGCTGGGTTAGTGAAATTGGAATACATTGCTATAAAGTTGGTTGCCAAAGGATGGAAGGGGGAAGAATCAGAAAGTGCAGTGGATGTAAAGAAATTTTGGAGGGTGAGGGATATGTTCGTTATCTTAACTGTGGTTATTTTCAGGGGGGTGTCCTGGGGATTGATTATTATGGTCATGTTTTCACAGATATGTACACATGTCAAAACTCAAATTATCTGTGCATGTTATTGCATGTTAACTGTATCTTAATAAAGCTATTTTATTTTGTAATTAATTGTATTGGTACATTATATATATACATATATATGTATATATTTGTATTTTGGGCTGGGGATTTAGCTCAGTGCACAATATCCTTAGTGCAATTCTTAGAACCAAGAAAAAAAAGATATATGTTAACATTAATCATAGAGAAATATCTGTACATTATGTCTTTTTTTAATTGCTTTTTTTTTTTTGAGACAGGGTCTCGCTTTATAGTGCAGGCTGGCCCTGAGCTCACTATGTAGCCTAGGCAAGCCTCGAACTCAGCAATCCTCCTGCCTCTGCCTCCCGAGTGCCGGGATTCCAGGCATGAGCCACCACGCCCTGGCATTGTGGTATGTTGCACTGATTGCTGGTGGGGGTGAGTCACCATGCCCGGTATTATTGTATGTGGTTACCGGGATCAAACTCAGGACCTTGTGCTTGCGAGGCTGGCGCCGGAACCACTGAGCTAAATCTCCACACACCCTCCCCTTATTTATAAAAATTTGCTTACCATTTTTTCCTTCTCTTCTCTCTCTCTTTTTTTTAAATTTTCCCTTCTGTCTTTTTTCCCTCCCACCTCTCCAGTTCCCCATGGGATGCAAACTAACACAACATCAAGATTCTCTCTCATTCCAGAAAGAATGGCTGTTATCAAGAAATTTGACTGGTAACAAATGCTGGTGATGTGAGGAAAAAGGAACCCTCATCCACCACCGACGGGAGTGCGGGCTGGTGCAACCACTGTGGAAACCAGTGTGAAGATTCCTCAAAAAACTGAAACTGGAGGTTCCGTGTGATGCAGCTATTCCCCTTCTTGGTATCTCCCCAGAAAAATGAAAAGCTTCTTATCACAGGGTTATATGTTCACCCATGTTTATAGTGGTACAGTTTGTAATCATAAATCTTAGAAGCAGCCAAATGGTTATCAACCAATGAACGGATAAAGAAAAGGTGGAGTTGGTTTGTTGTTGTTGTTGTTGTTTTGAGATAGGGTCTCGCTTTGTAGTTCGGGCTGGCTCTGAGCTCACTATGTAGCCCAGGCAAGCCTCGAACTCAGCAATCCACCTGTCTCTGCCTCCTGAGTGCTGGGATTATAGGCGTGAGCCACCACGCCTGGCACTGGGGTATGTGGTATTGATTGCTGGTGGGCGTGAGTCTCCACGCCCAGCATTGTATGTGGTTTCCGGGGATCGAACTCAGGACCTTGCGCTTGTGAGGCAGGTGCCGGAACCAATGAGCTAATCCTCTGGCCCAGGTGGAGTTTTTTTAAAAAGACAATGGAGTACTATGGCATAAACAAGGATAAATGAGACGTTTCTAGGTAAATGGATATACTTGAGACTATAAGTGAAATAAATTGGACATGTTTAAATATCTCATTGTTTCTCTGGTGTAAGAAACTGAAAAGGTAAATAAGGACAAAAATGTATAATAGACATTGTGAAATATGAAGAAAGTGTTGAAATGGGTAAAGGTATTGCTATTGAAAACAAAATTGTTTTGGGGAGTACTATGTCTTCAGCATATCCCTCAAAGTTCATGTGTTTGAAACTTAATCGCCAATGCCACAGTGTTGAGAGCTGGGACACTCCAGAGGTGACTGGACTAGGTCATTAGCACAGGAATGAATCCATTATCACTAGAGTAGTTTTATTATAAAAATGAGTTCTTCCAAGCATGGTGGTTTACCCAGGTAATCATATCGCTTGAAAGGCTGAGACAGGAGGATCTCCAGGAGTTCAAGGCCACCCTGCACTACATAATGAGAACCTGTGAAAAAACAAACAGGGCAACAACAAAGTGAGTTCAGACCTTTATCATTCTCTCTTCCTCACGTAATGTCTTCCACGAAGTTACGAAATAGCAAGAGGGCCCTCACAGAATATAAGACCTTAATTTTGAATTTTCCAGAATTGTAAGAAAATTTTTGTTCATTATAAATTACATGGTCTGTGGTGTTCTGTTACAGCAGCAGAAAACAGATCAAGACAGGAGAGTTGACAGAAATTGATGCCACCCTCAAATATTTGAGGACTTCCATTATAACTCCATTTAATTAGCCAATCTGGCCCGTGTAACATGGATTACCACAGATGACAGTCAACCACTGCAAACTTAACCCAATAATAGCTGTCACTACCTCTGCCACATTGCATTTGTTATCTTTACTAGGGCAGAATAATACAACCATAAATGCATCTTTTGTGGCTATTGATCTGATAGTGCATTGTTTTCCATGTCATTCAAGAAGGAAATCAGAAGTGGTTTTATATTCACATGAGATAAACAACAGAATGTATATTGATGATATTGCCTCAAGGTTATTTTCATTATCCTACAATAACTAGTCCAGTTTCTTAAAATCCAGTTCTTTAACCAGAAGCCAAATCAGTTCAAATGACTGAAGTATGGCCCTCTCAAGGCTTGTCAAATTGCTAAAAACAAAACAGTAAATATGTGATATGGTTGGTACATTGATGCTACCCCAAAAAATTGCCATTTATAAAGGTAGAGACCCAGAGTAAAAAAGAAAGAGAAGCTAAAGGAAATTATTTATCACTTCATGCTGGCAAGCTGCTATGTATAGATGTTAGGTAAAAGCCTCTTATAGAATGAAAAGGTTCAAAGATTATACAATAGGTGCTCAAAATGTGGCCCCCAACTTTATATCACAGGTGAAATGGAACTATTTAAAGGACAGTACAGTGTAGCTATGTATGGTAGATTTAGAAAGTTGTTTAAAATGCTTTCCTGGGGCCGGAGGGTTAGCTCAGTGGTTCCGGCGCCTGCCTCGCAAGCGTAAGGACCTGAGTTCGATCCCCGGTTACCACATATAATGCTGGGCGTGGTGGCTCACGCCTGTAATCCCAGCACTCGGGAGGCAGAGACAGGAGGATTGCTGAGTTTGCGGCGGCTTGCCTGGGCACCATAGTGAGCTCAGGGCCAGCCTG
>PVIC010053660.1:0-11780 GCA_004025085.1 Thryonomys swinderianus
TTAAAAGATTTGTAAAACAGCAAAATATGTGCACTCATGTTTTTAGAAGCTCAGTTTGTGATAGTCAAATCTTGGAAACAACCCAAATGCCCACCAAGTGGAGACTGGATAAAGAAGATGTAGTTTAGTTATGAAATGTAGTATTACTCTGCTGTGAAGAATGATAAATTTGAGTCCATTATACTCACATGGATGCACTTTGAAGACATTCTCATAAGTGAAGTAAATAGGACACTGATATGTCAATATTATATCTTTTCTTTGATATGAAGAAATGAAACTATAAATGAGTTCTAAAATGTATGATAGGTATTGTGAAATAGTAAGAAAAAAATCAAGGGAAAGGTGGTAGTGGTAAGTAAAGAAGGAAAATAAAATTTTTGATGATTAAAAAAAGGAAACAAAGCTTATAAATATAAGGATGGGTAAATTGGGGGAGCAGACCCATAGGGAAAAATGAGAATTAAGTCATGTCATGTACTGGTATAAATTCTCATTGTTGGTTGTGATCATAATATGTATATAAAATGTATCAATAAAATCAATTAAAAGAAGGATTCTCTCCCAAATCAGAAAAAAATAGAAATGAAGCCATCTTAGAAAGTGAAATAAAGAATAAAAATTGCTCAATTTTAATAAAATGATAGATATTACTGAATCTATTTTCTACTAGATAATGCTAGTTCTCCAACACTTCATACCTTTCTCATTTCCCAAACATATCAATTTCACATTTTTGTTTAAATTTCTTATTCTGATTATGAAAATATTTTCCCTTTGAGAAAAGCAATGCACTATAATTTCATTTCCATTTGGTATGTTTCTGATTTATACATATAATAGCCTGTAATTTATACTTGCATAATTTTCACTGAAATTAAGAATATGTATGTATGTATGTCACACAATTTTCTACATATTAAATTCTCTAACATAATTGAAACATTACAACCACTGTTATGTTCCTCCATTACAGAGATTGTTTCCTTTTGTTATGTTCTGAAATATCACTTCTATGTTTTCATATTGTACATAATGTGTAGACAATATATACATACATATACATACATACATACATATATATATATATATATATATATATATTAGTTTTGCGCTTGTTTTTTTGTCTCAAACCCTACATATCTTTTCTTTGTCTCTTAAATATGCTGAGAAACAACATAGCTCAGAAAAGTTTTTTGAGGTTCCTCTTGTGTGAATATATTCTAACACTTCAATAATTTTACATTATGACTTTTTAAAAGCAATGACAAGGTTTATTCAAGAAAGTGGAAGCGATGATCGGAGAAACTAGCTCTGCAGAGTGATCTTAGGTTGAAGAAAGATAAAAAATGGGTGAGAATTAGGATAAAAGTGTACGCTGCATCTGGGGACCATAGCATAAAATCTTGTAGAAGGTTACCATACCCCTTACCTTAAGACTTAGCAGTAAGGGTTAGCATCACCACACTGTATCTAACAGTACTGGAATTCAGAGACAGAATAACATTTCGTTTTCACATCCTTCTCAGTGTGATTTGATTGGTTTGTGCTTTCTTATAAGGAATTCTGATACTCCTATCCTTGATAGTTTAAAGTTTTACATAGATATTTTCCGATATGAATCTACTTAATTTGCTGGATTGTTCAAATGAATGTCTTTTCTATCTTGATGCTTATCTCTTCTTTTAAAAATGATTTTCTTCTACTATTTCCACAATTTTTTTTGTATGACCTTCTCACTTGCTATTGCCAACATACCACAAGGAACTTGGATTTTAGGTAGCTGGATTTTGAACTTGTGTTTTATCTTTTATTGCCTTACCATGATACAGAATGCTCTTTCTCACAGTCTACTATGATATCTGAGAGATTCCACAACCTTAGATTTTATATGTCTGTATTAACTATACAGAAGAGGTTTTTGTGTGCTCTGATTTTTCGTTTTTACTCTGTTTCATAAATATATTTTGCCTGTCTCGTGCAGACTCTGAGTTCATCTTTAACCATTTCTTTTTATATTACTAACAGGCTTATTTATAAGTGAAGAACTAATATGTTCATTGTGATGTCTCTGGGTACTGTGTGGGGCTCACTGTATTACATCTAGTGGCTAGTGAACAGTTTTTATTTGACTATAAAATGTCAATCCAGGCAGGTAATTCAGTAAATTTAGTGGATTCACTAGTTTCTTGTTTAGGATACATTAATTTTTCATCAGAAGTTCAGGGTTGTAATGAAGAGTAGAAATTGTTGGGAGTTATGCTGTGGGCATTAAATGTGGCAGATCTGGAACTGGTCTGAGCTGTGTTACTCTGCTAACAAATATACTTGGGTGACTCAGGTTAAGGCATACACCAGACTGATTAAGAGTGCTGTTTTTAAATCATGGATCCATAGCAATTTTTCACATGGTTCGCAACAGCTTCCCAACACTTTTTACTGATATAATAGTCATAGTGATTTGCAGTTGATCTTGCTGTTATTGCAAAGGAGCTATAGTACTGGGATGAGTTGCAAATTAAGAGTACAGATCCATGAAGAGTACAGATTCTATATTTGTTTTGAGCTGTGAGAATATGCATTTGTTCCCTTGTCTGAGATTGAAAAGGCCCTAAAATGACCAGCTGGCACCTAGATCTTTTGTCCTTACTCTAATGCTGTCATTATTTGGTACCATTTTAGTATCAATTTTAAATTTGTAAGGAATGGTATTTTGAGTTCTTTATGCTTTGTAAAACTGGGACTTCTGTACCGTTAGAGCCCAAATGGTATCCTATGTTATTTACAGTCTGTAGTTTACACTGTTGCTGTTCTAGATGTTTCTCTGTGCACAAGATCTCTGTGTCCTGTTTCTGGCTCTGTGTCTGCATAGAGAGTTGTTTCCAGTTTCTACTGCAATGGTAGATCAGAGATCTGATGATCAGTCATGCTCTTCAGATTGACTTACAATCTGCCCTCCAATCTGAGACGCTGCTTGCATTTATTTCACATTCTTCCACATGTGACTTTAATTTCTGACTAATGAACTGGATAGGAATCATTTGTCATTTTATCCACTATGTCTTTGCTTTAAAATTTTCTCATTGCCCTTCGTAAATTTATTTTATCAAATCTTAAGCATACATTGATCTCTTAGTTTTATTAAAAGCAGAATTCATCTTAGTTATTCAAAATATGTGCAGTAGCTAGTGATTTCTGAAGTAAAATGAAAATGAAAATGAATCTCAGTGAAAAATCTCAAATGAAAAAAGTCAAAGACAGAGTCTTCCTCCTAGGGCAGGCCAGAACCAACTCTCTTCAAATTGTTACAGAAAGAGATTCTGTATACCTCCTAGAAAAGATGACAAGGAAAAGCTGAATCATTTTTGTTTGCTACATTTTTATTTCAATTCAGTAGTTAAAATTCCTCTATGGGTGAGAGGTAACTCAACTGACACTTCCAGAGGCTCCAGTCCATCTTTGTCATCAGATGACACCAGCTGAGCTCTCGGGGGGGGGGGGTAGGAGACAGTAAGGCAAAGCTACTCACACGCCACTGATGTCCTTAGCATGATTTTGGCTGAGGCAGAGCACAGGGAGCAATGCTGAACAGACAGACACCACCAAAAGGCATGTTCCCAGAGTTTCACCTCCCAGTAGCTCCTACTGCCTAACCGCATATTCAACTAGGAGCATCAGCTTAGTAATTTCAGGTAAATATCATGATTCCATGGTTAAATACCCTTTCCAGGAATCTGAATCCTACCAAGAAGACAATTGAGTTTAAGCAGCATATTCTACTCCTTGTTATCATGACCTCCTAACAACCTTAAATCTCAAAATATAGAAAATACATAATTTTGCCAAATAGGGTTTCATACTTCTGCCTCCAGCTAATCATGTACTAAGGCAGCATCAACAATTCAGAAGCAGCTCTGTGTGGAGCACCATGTTGTGGAGTAGGTAATCTGTAAATCCACAGGGGCTATTATTGGTAGAAGAATCATGTGCAAGGAAAACAAACCCATTCCAGCAGACATCTCTATTCTGGTAAGGAGAGATGGCTGCCCTTTCCTTGGTGGATATAGTCCAGGATAATCAGTCTGCCACTAGTTCAGAGGTTGACCAGTCCAGGAGAACAGAGCATAATGAGGAGGCCTGTGTTCATCTCTGGCACTGACAGACACTGAGCATGACTGGAGATTGGTCTGTGTTGGTGAATACAAGTTCATACTTCGGAGCAGATGCATAATTACCTGCCACGCTGTTCCTACTTAGGAACCAGCAGAAGATGGGCAGATGCACCTCAAACTGTGAGCCAGAATAAACCACTTATCCTTTAACATGTGAAATTAGGATATTGTATTCTATCAATGGAGAAGGTGGGTGATACAGGAAACTCAATGACTTTGAACTATCACAAGGCTCTATCATGTGTCCTTAACTTTTGCTCTGTATATCAAACATTATTTGTAGTGGTTTCCTACAGGCAGATGAAGCATACTTAAATCTGGAGAGAGATTCATTTACTGATATAGATTTCAAACACTGTGTAAGAAATGTTGCAAGTTTGTTGGCATACTGTGCAGGTTAAAGTAATGTAGTTAATAGATGAAAATATATTTAAAAATGAAAACATGAAAGCAAATTTCACTGATTTGTGGTACTTTCTCCCTACCTCCCTAACTCCCCACTGACCTCAAATCCCCAAAGGGTTCAGGGGATACATTTACGATCTACAGGTTGCATACACATTGCTGATTAATTCTGAATTCTGGCATATGGACATAGAGGTAACTCATAAGCTCAAAGTCTTTAGAATAGATTTTAACAAAACATTTTATCTTATTTATTGGGTTTAATACTGATATTGGCATTGATCATATTATGTTAACAAACATGACGTGATTGTTCTGCTCAAATACCTCCCATGATGTGTCAGAACTGAGAACTCTCAAGGGTCCTTACAAATCCAAGGAGGAACCCCAAGGAAAGTGCCACATCCAAAGCACCCCAAATAACAGAAAGAGACCTGCAACAAACATTGCCCTGTCATCAGGCAAAGAAGAGCATTAGTAACAATGAAAGAGTAGAAATGAGAAAACACACACACACACAACAGACACAAAGATCACCACCACAGGGAAATTCAGAGAAAAGAGAAAAAGGGCAAACTGAAACTCAAACACCAGGACTCTTGGACATGGTAACTCTAGTAAAATGGAAATCAGAACTCATCTGTGAGATCAAAACAGGGGTACTGTCCACAGTGAAAGGCATCATTAATGAACAGATCAGCAAGATGATAGAATTCAAGATAGTAGAAGGAAGGGAACCTTTTAAACAGCTTCAAGCAGAGCTCCAGGGAATGATGAAGGAGAAAGAAAGCTTGCAAAGTAGGATGAATGAAGCAGAAAAATGAATTTCAGACCTAGAGGACAGCATAGCAGCCAATGAGCAGGAAAGGTATAATCTATGGAAAAGAGCAAGGGACCATGAGAAATCAATTCAGCAACTGCTAGATGACTCAAAGAAAAATAATAAAAGACTTATTGGAGTCACTGAGGAAGCAGGAGACAGTGTAAAAGACATAAAAAAGTTACAGTCATAGATAACAACAGAAAACTTCACAGGAAAATAAATATACAGATAAATGAGGCCTGTCTGACTCCAAGATGCCATGACATAAAAATATCTACATCCAGACATATAATTATCAAGGATCCAGATGCACAACAAATTAATGAAATACTGAAAGTGCTGAGAGAAAGGAAGAAAATCAACTACAAAGGGAAGCCCATTAGGATCACAGCAGACTTTTCAACACAAACACTCAATGCAAGAAGAGCATGGAGAGAAGTATTTCAAGCATTGCAGGAAAACAACCTCCAACCTAGACTGTTGTATCCTGCAAAACTATCTTTAAGAATAGACAGGGAAATAAGATACTTCCACAATAAAAAACACCTGAAAAACTTTACTGATATGAAACCTGCACTCCAAAACATCCTAAAGAACATCTTGGAAGAAAACACAGAAAATTCCATACCCACAAGACCCAGGAGAGTGAATTCATTGGGGCAAACAAGAAACTAAATAGAAAAGGGGAAAAGCAAAGAACCAAGAACAGGGAAACATGGCAGCTCTGAATATGTTCATATCAGTCATAAACATTAATATCAATGGATTCAATGTGTCAATTAAGACACAGACTAGCAGACTGGATAAAAAAGCAAGGTCCTACAATCTGCTGCATAAAGGAAACACATCTAATTGAGAAGGAAACCCATAGACTGAAAATAAAAGGTTAGAAAACAATCCTCGATGCCAAGGAAACTGCAAAAAAACAGGAGTGCCTATCTTGTTTACAGATAAAATAGATTTCAAACCCAAAGTGAATAAAAGAGATAAAATAGGTCACAATATTAGTATATAGGGAACTATAAAAGAGAAAGAACAATCATAAGTATTTATGAACCAAACTCTAATGCAACCAGCTATGAAAAAATAAAATACTAGACATGAAAAGCCAGTTAACCATGAAAACAATAGAAGAAAGGGACTTTAACACTCCACTGTCACAAACTGACAGATCAACTGGACAAAGAGGAGCAATACAAACCCAAAGCACATACTACAGAGGAAATTATAATGATCAGAGCAGAAATTAATCCAATGGAGACAAAGAGAAAAATACATAGAATCAATGAACCAAGGGGTTGGTTCTTTAAAGGATAAATAAGATGGACAGACCCTTAGCCAACCTTATCACACAAAGGAAGGAAAAGACTCTAATCCATGCTCTAAGGAATGAAAATGGGGAAATCAGCACAGACCCAGAGGAAGTACAAATGATCATAAACATGTATTTTGAAAACCTATACTCCAAGAAAATGGAAAATCTAAAAGAAATGGATAGATTCCTAGACTCATATGAACTTCCAAAGCTAAATGAAGAGGATATAAAAATGTTAAACAATCCAAAATCAATCTGGGAAATTGAAAATGTAATAAAAAAAAACTACCAACAAAGAAAAGCCCTGGTTCTGATGGCTTCACTGCTGAATTGTACAAAACTTTTAAAGAAGAGTTAATACCAGTACTTCTCAATCTCTTTAATGAAATTGAAAGGGAAGCAGTACTCCCCAAATCATTCCTTGAAGCAACCATCACCTTGATTCCAAAGGCCAGGAAAGATCCCACCAAAAAAGAAAACTACAAGCCATTCTCTCTAATGAACATTGACACAAAAATCCTCAATAAGATACGTGCAAACAGAATGCATAGAGTTATCAAGCAAATCATACACCCTGATCAAGTCGGATTTATCCCAGGGATGCAAGGCTGGTTCAACATACATAAATCAATCAATGAAATACATTATATTAACAGACTCAAGGACAAAAACCATATGATCATCTCAATAGATGCAGAAAAAGCATTTTTGCAAAATCCAACAGCCATTTATGATTAAAACCCTACAGAGAATCAGAATCAATGGACTTTATCTCAATTTAATACAAGCTCTTTATGAGAAACCAACAGCCAGCATCACATTTAATGGGCAAATCCTGAAATGTTTACACTAAAATCAGGAACGAGACAAGGATGGCCGCTATGAACACTCTTGTTCAATATAGTGCTGGAAACATTAGCCATAACAATCAGGCAGAACAAAGATACAAAAGAAATAAAGATAGGAAAGTAAGAAGTTAAACTGTCATTATTTGCTGATGATATGATACTCTATCTAGAAGATCCTAAAAACTCAACCCTAAAGACTGCTAGACTTAATTACCAAATTTGTAGTGTTGCTGGATACAGGGTCAGCGCTCAAAAATCAACAGCCTTTGTCTACACAAGCAACAGACTCACTGAAAGAGAAATGAGGGAGTCAATCACTTTCACAGTAGCACCAAGAAAAATGAAATATCTAGGAATCAACCTAACAAAGGAAGTGAAATATCTCTACTCTGAAAACTATAGGACTCTGAAAACTGAGATAGAATAGGAAACCAGAAAGTGGAAAGATATCCCTTGTTCTTGGGTAGGGAGAACCAACATCGCCAAAATGGCTATACTGCCACAACTACTATACAGATTCAATGCAATTCCAATTGAAAATCCAACGGTATAATTCACAGAGCTAGAAAAAATAATACAAAAATTCATCTGGAAACACAAGAAACTTAGAAGAGCAAAAGCAACTCCAAGCAACCACAGCATGGCAGGGGGTATTACAATCCCCAATTTAAAATTCTACTATAAAGCTGCTATGATAAAAACTGCATGGTACTGGCAAAGTAACAGAACCAAGGACCAGTGGAATAGATTAAAAGACCCAGAAACAACTCCAGATACACTAAGCCACATTATCTTTGACAAAGGAATCAAAGATCTCCAATGGAGGAAAGACAGCCTCTTTAACAAATGGTGCTGGAAAAACTGGGCTTTAACCTGCCAAAAGCTAATGCTAGAGCTATCTCTTTCACCATACACAAAACTAAACTCACAATGGATACAAGACTTAAACATTAAAACAGAAACAATAAGCCTGCTTGAAAACAGGTTAGGTAAAACTCCTGGAAACAATGGCATAGGCAGAGTCTTTATGAATAAAACCTCTATAGCACAAGGACTAGCAGAAATAATCAACCAATGGGATCTCATCCTATTGAAACTCTTCTGCAAAGCAAAAAAGTCACTGGCACTGCTAAAAGATAACCAACAACATGGGAAAAAATCTTTACTAGCTGTTTATCAGACAAAGGTCTATTATCTAAAATATATAAAGAACTGAAGCAGATCAGCCTCCTCAAGTTTAAACACCCAATTCAAAAGTGGGATCTGAAAGCAACAGACACTTTTCACAGGCAGAATTCAAAGCAGCCAAGAAGCATATAAAGAAATGTTCAATATCACTGGATATTCAAGAGATGCAAATGAAAACAACACTGAGATTTAATCTCTTCAACACACAGAATGGCCACTATCCCAAAACCAACCAGCAATGAATGCTGGCTTTTCTGTGGGGAGAAAGGAACCCTTCTCCACTGTTGGTTGGAATGCAGACTTGTGCAGCCATTGTGGAGATCCGTGTGGAGATTTCGCAGAAAACTAAGACTAGTGGTCCCACTTGACCCTACTCTCCCCCTGCTAGGAAATACCCAAAATAAATTTAAAAAAAATCATACTGGAAAGACAGATGCACACCCTTGTTCATAGCAGCTCAGTTTGTGATTGCTCTATCTTGGAAACAACCCAAATGGCCATCAACAGGAGACTGTATACATAAGTTGTGTTTTTTAAATATAAAATGGAGTATTATTCTGTCATAAAGAATGACAAGATCCATCCATTTAGGTTCAATTGGAGACACTTGGAGGATATACTAACAAGTGAAACAATAAGATCACAGATAGGCAAATTCTGGATCTTCTCTTTGATATGAATACCTGTAGATGTAAATGAGCTTTAGAATGTATGACAGCTTTTATAGAGTGTGAAATTTCCATAGGATATTTGGTGTGGGAATGTAATGAGGGGAAGGAATAAATATGATTCAGAAAGAAAGTAAAAGAGTATGTGTAAAGGGGGAGGGAGGTGTGGGTGGGTAGGGATATGGGTAAAAATGAGAATTAACTTGTGTTATACTTGGTACAAATTCCCCAATGTTATATGTGATAGTGAGATGTATATAAATTGTACCAATAAAGAGTTCAATTAAAAAGGCTTTATAATATCAGAAAGACAATAATTAAGGGTAAAAATTAGACTGTAATATGTGTGAAAGTATAAAATAGAACCAAAATTGTCACTTGCTTGGTATTTGTGTTTTGTAGTTCTATTTAGTGAAAGAATTATTTTGTACTAACAAATGTTTGTCTTCTACACATGCATTATTTCATTGTGGATGGAAAATATAATAGTTTCTATATTCTTTCAATTAATATTCAAAACATTAATTGTTATATCAGATTTATACCTTTGGAACTGATATGCAAGGATTACATTTTCTGACTAAATCATGTTTTTTTTCATTTTCTAGATCATGTGTGCTATGTGCTATTTACTTGAGCCTGAAAAAATAGATTAGTTATGACCTCTTTTTGAAAAATAAATTATTTAGTTAGATATTAAAGATGCAGTGGTATTATTTTAGCAACTTCTTATTCATTTTGAGCACTTCACTTAAGAAATATAATGTCATATAAATAGATCTTCAAATTAGGTGTTTGTAGTTATATTTTGATGTGACAATATTTTGTGATTTATTTTTCTGAATGTATTGATTTTGAGCCCACCTATTATACTTGTTTAAATTTAAATTATTATAGGATTTAAATTATTGATAAACCACATTATATAAAACAAAGGACTACTCTCTCCCACTCTCTCATTTTCCTCCAAGGAGAAAGTGGTGCATTTTCCCACAGAAAACTCCTACAGTATTCTGACCTCCATCTCCAGGGCTTATCATGGTCTTATAACAATTTAAAAGGAAACAAAGCTGTGTAGATAGGGGGAAGGAATTGTAGGGTAGGTAGGGGAAGGGGAAAAATGAGAATTAAGTCATGTCATATACTGGTACAAATTTCCAATATGGAGTGTAAATGTGATGTGTATATATAATGTACCAATAAATTACATTTAAAAAAAGATAAATACAAATATAGGTCTATGTTCTTTTGTCTTTCTTCTCTCACTCAACATTAAATTTATAAGATTAATTCATATTGTTTATTATATGATTACTATAGCCATTTTTGCTATAGTTTGTTTCTTTTCTTTGCAGGGAAATGTTTCATTACATGAATGTAAATATTTGTTTATTTTACAGTAGATGGATATCTACTATTTGCAACATTGACATTTACGAGTGAATGAAGTTTTGCAATTCATCATATCTGTAAAATATTATTTGTATTTGAGGTAATTTGAAAGAACGTGACTCATTTAATGAATGCATGATTAACACCACATTCAATAAAATGTGGTTTATATAGATATATTAAATACAGTTGAAATCTAAAGTAGATTTTATTAAATGTACCAATAAATAATTCGATTTTAAAAAGCCTTTTGCATGCAAGAATTGAGACAGGGTCTCACTTTGTAGTTCAGGCTGGCCCTGAGCTCACTATGGTGCCCAGGCAAGCCGCCGCGAACTCAGCAATCCTCCTGTCTCTGCCTCCCGAGTGCTGGGATTACAGGCGTGAGCCACCACGTCCGGCATTGTGGTATGCATTGTTGATTGCTGGTGGGCGTGTTTCCATGCCCAGCATTACATGTGGTTAGCAGGGGTCGAACTCAGGTCCTTGTACTTGCGAGCCAGGCGCCGGAACCACTGAGCTAACGCTCTGGCCCAATGCAAGATATTTTAAAGAAGATGTTATCTTAAAATCATGGATGTATTTTCTTTTTTTTTTTTCTTTTTTTTTTTTTTTTGCGGTAGCAGGGATCGAACTCAGGCCCTTATGCATTCAAAGTTGGCGCGGTACCACTTGAGGTAAATCCCCAGCCCTTCATGGATATATTTTTATCGTTTTTATAATTTAAAATTATTTTAATGTGTCACAGATACCAACAACTATTTTCTGAGACAGTACATGCAATCTGTGCACACAATAAAAGGAAACATAGAAAAATGAAGTTTTAAGTAAAACAAAGTTCACTAAGTACTAACAATTTCTTAATACAGTCCAAGGATTTGTGATAAAGATTTGTGTGTGCCTGTGTGTGTGTGCATGTGTGTGTTTGTGTGTTTCTTATTCACACCAAGGTGAGATCTATTTTGAGCT
>PVIC010053661.1:0-11794 GCA_004025085.1 Thryonomys swinderianus
ATTCTATTCTATTCTATTCTATTCTATTCTATTCTATTCTATTCTATTCTATTCTATTCTATTCCTTTGTTCTATTCTCAGTTTTCTTTGCAAATTCCAACGAACTTCAACAGAAGCTATTATTAAGCTGACAGAGGTTTCAGAATATTGAAGTCTAAATAATATTTTAATATCAAATCTTTTGATTCATCATTCATTGATAGTTACTCAAACCTAACATTCTGTCAAATAACAATGAAGCATAAAATTAGTGCTGCAGCTTATAATTTGAAAAAGAGATTGTTATAACTCTAAAGCCAGTTATTATATTTGTCTTACACATCCAACCAGCTCCTAAAATGCAAATGTAGCATTTCTCATGATTTTTAAAACATTTTGAATTCTCAGCTTGCATTAATGTAAGAAAATTTTCAGAATAACAATTCCCTCTACTACGTACAAATGTTACATAGGTAATAGTTCCATTATTTCCCTTTTCTTTCTTCCTTCCTTCTTTCTTTCCTTCCTTCCTTCCTTCCTTCCTTCCTTCCTTCCTTCCTTCCTTCCTTCCTTCCTTCCTTCCTCCCCCCCACTCCAGAACTGGGAATGGAATTCAGGGCCTTGAACTACTAACCAAGTTCTCTACAACTGGTTTGCACCTTTAGCTTTTATATTAGGATTTCTAAATCCTTTGCGAAAAAGGCAAATCTATAAGAGTTTAGGATGTAGTGCTTCAGATATTTAAGCTTCCTATACTTATATTAGAAGAAGTAATATAAGGACAATTTTATCATTTTATACTATAGTGTAGATGCTTATATATTTTTTAAAACTCAAATGTAATTCAGTCAAGAGTCTAACACAGAAAATTGTGTAAGTGAGGCTAAGAGAAATGTGTAAGAGTTGGACTGGGAATAGAAAGGAAGTATTTCTACTCATGAGTCTAAGGCAACAAAGAGACAACCAATCAGTAGCACCGATGCGAAACAACCATTTGTGAGAACATGTAACTGTAACTTTCAGTGACTAACACAGCTAGTGTGTGGTAAGAAACTAAGCAATCAGGAAAGAAATAGTCCAACTCTTTGGCTGCCATCCATGATGTAAAGGAAGAAGAAATTGCTATTGGCAGAAGACATGGTCTTAAATGTAAACAATACTAAAGGACCAATTTTTAAAGCTACTAAACTCAAGACCTAAGCTTACCAAGATTGCAGAACATAACACCAACACAAAAAAATCCATTTTTTAAAAAAAGTACAATCCAAAAAAATAAGAAAACATCTCCACTAAAAAATAATATCAGAAAATAAAATACTTAGGAATAAATTTAACAAAACAAATGTAAAACATGGACTCTGAAAAACTCTTAAATGTTGTTGAAGGACTGTAGGTAAGATATAAATAACGTAAAAGATAAGCTATGTTGATAAGCTAAGACACTAGTATTATTAAGATTGCATAATCAGCAACATATGCTAATGAGGCTGTGGAGAAAAAGAAACCCTTCTCCACTGTTGGTGGGAATGTAGACTGGTATAACCTCTATGGAAGTCAGTATAGAGATTCAAAAAAAAAAGAAAAAAAGGACCTAGGATTAGAGGTCCTATTTGACCCTGCTATTCCCCTGCTGGGGATATACATAAAACAAATAAAAGAATCATATCATAGTGACATATGTGCACCCATGTTCCTAGCAGATCAGTTTGAAATAGGTAGATTTTGGAAACAACCCAAATGTCTATCCCTGGAGATTGGATAAAGAAGATGTGTTTTTTTCTATAAAATGGAGTATTACTCTGCCTTAAAGGAGGATAAGTTTGAGTCATTTATACTCAAATGGATGTGCCTTCAGGACATATTCGTAAGGGAAATAAATAGGTCCCAGATGTGTAAATATCATACCTTTTCTCTGGTATGAGAAACTGAAGATGTTAATGAGTTCTAGAATGTATGATGGATATTGTGAAATAGAAAATATTCAAAGGGAAATGTGGAGGGGTGAGTAATGAGGGGTAAAGAAAAGTATGTTAGTAATAAAAAAGGGGAACAAAGCTTATGTATTTGGGAGTGGGGGGTTTGAGGTGGGTGCGGGAATGGCAAAAAATGAGAATTGAATTGTGTCATATAGTGGTACAAATTCCCAATTTAAAAAATTCTATTGATTTCTAAATTTGACTACATGTTCAGAGCAAACCTTATCAAAATCTCAGCTGATTTATCTGCAGAATTTGACTATATGACCCTTAAATTCAAATGAAAATTCTAGGATTCAGAGTAAACAGAACAAGCTCAAAAAGAAGAGGTAGACATAATTCAGACTTCCTGGTCCTAAAACTTCCTGCAAGAGTACGGTATTAAAATAACACTGCACTTGTCTAATGGCATCAGTTGGAGAGTTGAGAAATAAAACTTCATATTTATAGTCCATTGATTTTCATGAGAATCCCTAAGATTTTGGCAGTGCAAGAATTGTCTGTTTAGCAAATAATGCTGAGTCAACTGGAATCCATGTGCAAGAGTGGAATCCTTACTTTATACTATAACAAAAAAATTAAAATGAATCAAAGAATTAAATATATTGGTTAATAGTATAGAATCCTTATAATATATAGGTACAATTACACTTTCAATTTCTCAGAGAAACAATACAACATTACATGTATGTATATCATGAAATAGGAAGAAAATGCTCAAATGAGAAGGGGAATTAGGGTGAAGGCACAGAGAATGCCAGGAAGGGAAAAGAAAATAAAAAAAAAGGGGAAACATTTTTTGTAAATAAAGAGAGGAAGAAGGGTAGGGGAATGGGAAAATAAAGGAATTAAGATACAGCACACACATATACAAATTCCCTCTGACGAGTGTGATCATTATGTATAACTTAAATGTATGAAGAAACTTAATTAACAAAAAATATTCAAGGAGGAAATTAAAATTTAATTGTCTAGGAGCCAAGACAAGGACCACAACTTTGCCACACAGAAATATAAACTAAGACACCCACACAGAAAACTTTGAATATGTCTCTAGACATTTCTTTCTCTGGCTTCAAAGTCTTATTTGCTATTCAATGATCCTATAACTCAGGTACTGCTACTGTTTTCTCGGGAAACTTAGACTATGTAAAACACAGAATTCTCCACTGAACATTGTCTCCACTAGATTGCAGTGATTGTAAAAAACTGCTCAATTAGCGTGTTTCCTTGGGGAAATAACGAAAAATATGAAATGTTTCAGAAAGCATGTCAGTTTTCTGAAAATGTTTGGTGTTCTGAACTCACATAAACTTTGATTTAAGAGATCTTACATTTTATTGAAGAAATGTAAAACACAATTCTAGCTGTTGCCCCCCCCCCACACACACACACACACACTTCATTTTCAAAGGAACTGAAATTTTCCTAGTTACTAACTGTGAATTCACATTCTGGTGTTCGTGGTCTTCAATAACATGGCTCCAATTTAATTTCCAGTATGGTTTCTCAGTAGAGCTATTTTTCTTCCCATTCTCCTTACTTCCCTATTTTGTTCATCTTTCTGAAAGCATCATTACTACTCATATTTATTAAAATTATTCCAAAGCCTCCTCAAGATTTGGTGAATATTAATTATTTTGGCAGCTAGTGAACTATTTTGTACTTCTTTGTAAAATTTAACATATAATCTTGGATTGTATTTTTTTTCACACCTCTTGCCTCAAGTAAGTTGCAATCCTCTTGAAAAAATAAAACATGAAATGCAGCCTCCTTTCTTAAAGTTTCTAAAGAGGTAACGGGCAAAGTCAGAGACTAATAAATGCATCTACAATGTGAGGAAAATCATATGACACTATGGCCAATCATATGGTACTGATTTTCAAGATTTATATACTGATTACTCAAGATTTATATTCTCTGAAGAAGTTAGATTTGTGGACCAGTCTTATAAGTATAAAGTTATGCTTGTAAGTTCTACTTATGAGCTATATTTATATGACACTGTGGGAAACAAGGTTACACATTAATGCTGATGTTTATAACAATGGATTTATGATGTAAGGATTATGGGAAATATGCTGATGTCAGAATGTGCAGAAGTATATCCCACTTTTTAGAAATGTATACCACATATGAATCCATGTTGTCACATTAGGAGATTGCTTGTATTTAATATTTACAAACTTGTCTTGTAAAGATTTGTTTTACTTCTTAGCTTTTTAGCGTGCAGAATGATGGATGACTTTTTCATTTACCTCTAATATCTGAAAGCACATTTTGAATCACCACTTTGGCTTGGTAAATTTAAAATTTTCTATCATCAACTGTTTGTACAAAAAAAAAAGCCCACATATTTTTCTAATTCAGAGAAAAAGAAATCTATAGTATGGTTTCTAGGTTTTTATACAAGTGCTGAGCTTGGGTGTTGTAGAAAACAGGAAGTCGTATGAAAAGTTGGGCATAGACATCTGTCTCGTGGCTCAATACTGAATACTTGGTGGCAGAACGTTTAGATGCTCTAATGACTATCATCGAGAATTTGCTTCATTTTTAGAAATGTTTACATTTCCAATAGTAGGCCAAGTCTTTTGGATTTCAGAAAATAAAGTTTTGCTTCTGCCTTGGTTTCCTTTCCACTAGTATCATCATGTGTTACTTGCTTTTCTCTTTTACAACTTCCTCTACCCAATTTATTTCTAGGATTTTGTCTCCTGCTCGTTCTCCCATCACTATGTTCTTTCACAAGGACGTTTTACTTCTGTCCGACCTCACGCCTCTCACAGGCTCCCTGTCCTGTTCCTTGTCTGCTCTGCATGCCTTTCCTTCTCGCCAAGTTTTCTCACGGCAGTGCAGCTCCATAATGAGTGCCTAAAGTATGTCGAGACTTAGCCAAATACTGAAGAAAAAGGAATAAAAAGTGAAAGCTACACTTGCTTTTGTAGAGCCTACTAAAAGTATTCATCTGTTAATACATACCTAAAGAGATGAGTTTTAGAAATGGGTAAAAAAAAAAAACAGTAGAAGAGCATTAAGATGAATTATTCTGTAGCTTCAAAAAAAAAAAGGTTCTACAGAGAAAAGGTGACATGAAATTGAATAAATTTACAATATTGTCTCAGAAAATAAAATATAGAAAATAGTAGTAGTAAAAACTGAAATGGATTCATGCACATTATAGCTGTCAACTACTATGCTAACCTGCACCAAGAAAAGATTTCTTTAGGGCCAGAGATTTAGCTCAGTGGTTCCAGCACCTGCCTCGCAAGCACAAGGTCCTGAGTTGGATCCCCGGTAACCACATACAATGCTGGGTGTGGTGACTCATGCCCACCAGCAATCAATACCACATACTACAGTGCTGGGCATGGTGGCTCATGCCTGTAAACCCAGCACTCGGGAGGCAGAGGCAAGAGGATGGCTGAGTTCGAGGCTTGCCTGGGCTACATAGTGAGCTCAGGGCCAGCCTAAACTACCAAGTGAGACCCTGTCTCAAAAAAAAAAAAAAAAAAAAAGAAAGAAAAAGAAAAGATTCCTTCAGGCAAATTTTTTCAAAGAATTTTTCTAGCATAGTCATAATAACCCAGTTTTATGAGTTGCTCAGACTAATAATTTCTCTGAACCTATTTTTATGCTTTAATTTTGATACATTAGTCCCCTTCTGACTACAGGGTTGGTCATGAGATTTCCACTGACCAATAGGACATTGATAAATGTAATGAAAAAAGAGACTCAGAATTACTTTGGACTTCCTGTTTCTTCTCAGACAGCTACGTCCAGTGAATCAAGCCCAAACTAGCTTTCTGGAGCCTGAAAGATCACATGGAAGAGACCCAAGACAGACCAAGGTCATTCTAGACCAGCCAGCCCTCAGCCAACACGCCAGATGATTTCAGATGTAGGAAAAATCCTAGCAGAGATTTTTCTAGATTAGTAAATTACCCAGACAAATCCATATTTGTTTTAAAAAATGAGAAATTCATATTGTTTTAATCTCTAAATTTCAGGCTTCTTGTTAGAGAGCATTGCTAAATAATGGAATAAGATATAAACACAACAATCTTTGCATAAGCATTTGCACTGTTGTAGGTAAGTAAGCTAGCTAGATATCTTGTAGGCAGACAGGGCTGGCCCTCAAAAAATCCAGTTGGAGGACACCAAAGAGCCAAAGTGGAGGACAATCAAGAGACATTCACTGAAAGTCAACGTTACAAAAGGAAAGAAATGGCCACACCCTAGTAGAATAAATAGCAGCGATTGATACTCTTTGTAGGTATTAATCACCTGGTTGGGGCCTAACCTACCTCGCCCAGGAAAGATCATCCTTGTACACTTGCTATGTGACTTGCTTTCCCATTGGACACCCCTTTAATCAATATTTCCTAAATGACAGTACTTGCAATATGACTGGTTGACTCTAGTTTTGTCCCACCTTAAACCTCCCTCACTTCAATGTGTTGTTCCCTAAAAATACCCTGGGAAGTGAGGTAAGCAGGTCACCCACTTTTGGGTTCCTCCTTCTGTCTCTCTTAGGCAGAGCTTTCTTTCTCCATACTTTTCCTATGTTTAAACTCCATTGTTCCTAGAATTTGTCCTTGTATTTTAGAGAACACATACTCACATTTTGGATATGGATATCTAGCAGGTTGGGAATTATATTTCCTTTTAAAATGCTAGTATTGGCTAATGTGTTCTACAAAGAAGAGTATAACCTCAGCTTTTTTGTGTAATGTAAAATGAGTTTTTCTTTCAACACATCTTCAAACTACCACTGACATTCTTTAATTGGGTATCTTTACTAGAGATTTTCAGTATATATACACACACACACACACACACATATATATATATGTGTGTGTGTGTGTGTGTGTATATATATAATTTTTTTTAAGAGACAGGGTCTCACTTTGTAGCTTAGGCTGGCCCTGAGTTTACTATGTAGTCCAGGCAAGCCTCAAACTCAGCAGTTCTCCTGTCTCTGCCTCCTGAGTGCTGGGATGACAGGCGTGAGCTACCACTCCCAGTACTGTTGTATGTGGTTACTGGGAATTGAACCAGGGACCTTGCGCTTGCTAGGCCAGAACCACTGAGCTAAATCTCCAGCCCTCAGTTAATCTTCTAAGTCTGTAATAAATACTTTAGTGTTGCAATCACATTTCCTTTATTTTTTTAAAGATTATGTATAAATCACAAAAGAATTACAGGATTCGTATCATAATAATCATAATGATATATGTGCACCCATGTTTATAGCATCTCAGTTTGTGATAGCTAAATCTTGGAAACAACCCAAGTGCCCATCAACTTTAGACTGTATAAAGAAGACGTATAGGAGCAATAAAAAAAAAATGAGAAAATAAATTTTTAAAATGTGGGTTTTTTAATAAAATGGAGTATTACTCTGCATTAATGATGAGGTTGAATCATTTATACTTAAATGGATGTACCTTCAGGACATACTCATAAGTGAAATAAATAGGTTACAGATGTGTAAATACCATATCTTTTACCTGGTATGAGAAAACTAAAGTTGTAAATGTGTTCTGGAAATGGAGTTGAGGGGTAAATGAGGAAAGAAAGGGAAAATTGATGGTTAAAAAAAAAGTAAAGCTTGTGTATACAGGGGCAGGGGGAGGTAGGGTGGGTAGGGGAGAGGGAATAATGAGAATTTAGTTGTGTCATATACTGGTACAAATTCTCAATGTGGAGTGTAATTATGATGTACATATATACATACATAAGTTTGTGTGTGTGTGTATAATGTACCAATAAAATGTACACATAAAAAAGATTACTTATAAAAATATCAACCATGTCTGGCTGGGGTGTTATCTTACATCATCTAATAATTGTATTAGACCATTCAAAATCGAAATCAAACTAACTCCCTTGAAAGTCTTGTCCAGGCTAAGGAGAACATTAGAAGTCTACGAGAATCTCATGTGTTCCTTGAGTTGGGTCCCCATGCTAGATACATCTAAATGTTGGATTGTGAGCGTGTCTTCTATGAAATGTGTGCTCCTAAGGGTTTTGATTATGGTTGGTACTACAGGTTATTCTCAGTGATGTTGGATACTTTTATGAGCTTTGCCAGACTGGGAACTAAAACAGTCAGAACGCTTGGGCATGGCTCTAAAGCTGGATTTCACTTTGCACTTGCAAAGCTGTTCTTACAAAGTTACACACAGATTTCAGTGCTAGTTTCAAGCCAGTAAACAAGTATTTCCAAGGCGGAGGTGACCCATTATACAAGCTTCTCCACTCTCCTTTGCCATGAAGCAGATACTACACACCTGCTTATAAAACTGTCTCTGATTAAAAAATCTTGCCCACATTTCAGGAACCCTAACAAGATTTATTAATGTTTCTGTTTCTCACTGAACACATATTTTTTTATCTGCTTAATCCAGTGCAATCCCTTGATCCTCTGTTCACTTTTTATGTGATTTTCTTTTCTTGGTGTAAAATGGGGGTGGCAAATGAGGTTTAGATAAACAGATATCAATCATTTTGTGAGGCTACCACACATTAGCTATCCTAGCTATAAACTTTATCGGTCTTCCTAACATCGTATGCATATGAATACCGAGTTAAATGGCCTCCTTTTGTGTGGCCTTATAAAACGATCTTGGAAGTGCTTTTCTCTTGGGAGATCTCTATAAAATTCCCTTACCAATATACGGTCCTATTGAGATAAATGTCTTAGGTGTTCCCACATAGCAAGACGACACAGGACAGTCACAATTATCTAGCTATGTGTGTGTGATTCATCTGCAATTCAACTCTTTGGAGTTTCAGCTCTTAGCAAAATACCGCTTCCTGTTGTGAAGGGAGAAATGGCATAAGAAGTCATATAAAGTCTCATAAGGCCCTTGGACATCAAATAACTCTTGCAAAACAAAATTTTAATGAATTAAGTGTAAATGAATCAGAAACATGTGGGTTGAATTTCCCTGGAAATACCCATGGGCTTCAATTTTTTTTTTTAATTTTAAAAAAAGAATTGCTTGGCAAAGAATCATGTGCATTTTATTGAGTTCAAGCCTTCTGAAAAAGAGCAAAAGAAAGCAACCTCGATTTGGTTGACTGAATTAAGAAAACACTCCTATAGCCTTTATTTATTTTTTAATTCTACAAAAGTCAGATTGAAGGTATCATCGTGTTTCTTTTTTGGGTGCCAAACGCATGGATGTTAAAGCATTTTTCAAGGATGGTAACATTTTGACTAACCAGAACCTCAAGTCACGGTTGTCTTTTCAAGGACAACAGTGGCAGCCAAGGAAAAGCTAAAAACTGCAGTTCACGTAAAGTTCATTAGAGCTGAAGTAAAGAAAACATGGTGATCATTCAGTTCACTAACCAAGAAGATCCTAACTCCAGAAGGGACACCGAGCCATGGTAGTTAGTCACTGAAAAAAGACTAAAGACAGTCATGTGAGGACCAAAGCTCACAAGGTAAGGAAACTTGAAGTAAGTGGAAAAATCTGTCTATTGAAAGGAAGCTCTGGAATAAAAGGAATGGCTGACTAGAGGAAAGGAAAAGCTGCAAGGGCTGAAAGTTTAAATGGCAACTAGGAGTGGCCAAGATAAAGGAGACATATAGGCACTGGAAGACTGGAGACAAAAAAGTAAATCAGAGAATGACATCCAAACTGTAAACCTTACTGTGAACACAGAGACTACAGGTATAACTGAGTTGCTGGCTCTACACATCTTACATAGTGGAAGCCAAACAACTGTTCTTGTATCTATAAATCCTTACAGCAAGGATATCTTCAACTTCACATGGATGTATTCAAGATCCTTTATTGCATATTTGTTTGCACAGATAGATTCATATTCAGAGAGAATATATTGATGATCTTGATGGAATTTAAGTGGGGAGTTCAAGAGATTTATCTTCCTGGCAGGTAAAAATCTGAATTTGAATAGAGAATCCGAGTAAAGAAAAGCATGGTAGAGTCCACCCTTCTCTGGTCAGGGAAAATGGAAACTAATGTTCTCAAAGTATTCTAAAAACTATACTGGTTTATATTTAGTTTTTCAGAAATTTGTCCCCCTGATTTTTATAGTGATAGAAAGTTCTTAGAAACAGTCTGCCAAGTCTATATAGACACTCTTTTTCTTGGGCAATGCTCCTATTTACTGATACTTTGTTGATATAAATATTACCCATGCATAATATACTTAGATGCAAATGTTACCCATGTATAATACACTTAGATGCAAATAAATTATTCATATTTTATGCAAAATATATTTAGCAAAGGCATTAACTTTTAGAACTTAATATGTATAGAGGTATATATTTTGGTTGAAAGCTAAATATTAAAATCTGACATAACACAGCTATAATGTAGTGACTATCCTGCATAATACTCCCCCCAGAAAAGTTACTGTAATGAAAGAAAATTGATAAATATGAAAATAACAACATTTTGGAAATAGTCAACCTTGTTTAGTCACTATACTTTGTTAACAAAAAGTAAAAACAACAGAAAAAGACAATTCTGATACAAAAAAATGGAGTAGCATATGATACAAACATTAAAAAGTTGGATAACCAAAGTATACAGAACTCAGATGTAGTCACTGAATAATAACTTATAGCCCTAAATGTAGGTTTTCGTGCATTTTCCAAAAAGTCATTTTTTCCCCTTTCTTCCATGTTTTTGTAAAACAGGTAAAGAGAAAAACTATAAAGTCATTTTGGGAACTAAGAGTCTATAAGCTCAGTGTTATGCACATGAAAATGGGGAGGGGCAGAATTTCAACCTGGTAAATTTATTTTTCTATAATCCGTCATTTTAGCTATGCTTGCTCAATATTCCTTTCTCATCTTCCAGTGCCAATTGTGCAGATTCCAAAATGTATTACTTCTCATTAGGAAATACAAACTGTTTAAAATTTAAACTAAAATTGAGCATTGGGCCAAGGATTTAATTCAAGTGGTACTGCGCCTACCTTGTGCCTACCTTGGAAGCACAAGAGCCCAGTTCAGTCCTTGGTACAAAAAAAAAAAATCAGCATGAAAATAAACCTCTCTTAAACTGGGATGGGTTTGCTGATGATAAAACAGAAAAACAGAAACAAAGTCCATGTACGTAGAGTGTGCAGGGGTGGTTGTAGGGAGGGTAGGGGAATAGGAAAAAATGAGAATCAAGATACATCAGGTACAGGTACACTTTCTCAGTGTGCAATGTGATCATCATGTATATCTAAAATGTACCAATGAACTCCACTGAGCTTCAATCTATCATCTTCAGATTTACACCAATTTTACTGGTTCTGTATCATCGTAGTAGTGTAGACAATGTGATCAGTGAATGTCTGCCTGTGCATGGGAATGTGTACGTGTGTGTGTGTGTAGAGTACGTGTGTATGTCCTGTGTGTGTGTGTGTGTGTGTGTGTGTGTCTGTACACTAGGGACAAAGACAAGAGTAAAAGAACAGCCCATAATGAAATTATTCTACACAGTCATTCCATATAAGAACATGTTTCACTCTCTTTACTCCAAA
This sequence comes from Thryonomys swinderianus, assembly GCA_004025085.1. Classification (NCBI taxonomy): domain Eukaryota; kingdom Metazoa; phylum Chordata; class Mammalia; order Rodentia; family Thryonomyidae; genus Thryonomys; species Thryonomys swinderianus. The sequence continues at coordinate 11,475 of PVIC010053661.1, forward strand.
TTGTCCTCTAAAAAATATAAATCCACTCAATATACTGAGAAGGAAAACAAATCTTCAATTGTATGCAAATTCCTGGGGTTTTCCCTTTATCACTAGGACCGTTCAGCGGCGAAGTGCCTCCCATCTTACTCTTAGGTCAAGCACTTGATGCTTTGGCTCACCTGCCAGAAGCGTGGCTTACAGTTCTGTATGTCGTGTTTGTCTCTTTTGGGTGCTATTTGACCCAGCTGCTGCTAATTAGAAAAACAAAGCGAATCTCTCTCACGGATACTGGTCTCTGGAGAAAGCCAAGGAAACACAAATCCAAAGAACACCATAAG
>PVIC010053662.1:0-11771 GCA_004025085.1 Thryonomys swinderianus
GGGTCTCTGACGGAGACGGGTCCCGTACCCATGGTGCAATACCCTCCGAGCCCCTGGCAGAGCTCAGACACTGAGAGTCGTTTCGCAGGCACAGCTTTCCCCAGTCCAAGGGCCCTGCTGGAAAAGCAGCTGACCAATGCCAAGACCCGACCAGGCCAGGCTGAGGACCCACAGCCCTGGGACCCCTGACTCTTACCCATATATGTCCACGACAGTCTCCACGCCAGCCACGCACACAGCACTGGTGGGATGCTCCAGGGACACGCGCACAATCCTCTTCAGGGACATGCTGGCATTGGACCGGGCCTTGGCCACAAACCCACACTGCCCAGGAGGCCCCTTGAAACGCGGTTTTAAAGCCCCTAGCCCCGCCTCCCCCAGCTCGGGGTCCAAGCTTATTGGCTCCAGTCCTGGAAGCCTGGGCCCTTCCTAGAGTCGTGAACTCAGGATTGGCTGGAGGGGACTCGCTATTTGCATGTGAACCTGGGGCCCCTACTCTGGCATGCAAAGAGTTCATCTCTGGCTCTAAGGGGAGCAAGTCCCCACAGGTACCCGCCCAGGGCCAGCGAGGAGGACAGGTGGAAATCCACGGAATCGATCTTGTCCCTTCCTCACCTCCTTGCCTTCTTTCCCTGCATTTTGGGAAGCGATGTGGTTTAGTGGGGGCGGGGTTGGGTGGGAATGCGGATTCCCAGGCCCGGCCCTGCCTGACGCAGCAGGTTAGAGGGGCAGCCAGCATCTGGATGTTCACGAGGACTCCGGAGCATTCTGACCACCTTGAAAGTAGCCTTTTTCTTCAGAGCCTGGGTTTGCGGGCAGGGCTGGGTGCTGGCCCTGCCTGGCCTCTTCCCGTTTGGGTCACTTCGCTGCTCTGGGCCTCACTGTTCCCAGCTGAGAGATGGCTGCTGTGAGGCTAAGCTGGGCCCCAGCGCTGGCCAAGCCCTGACACGGCCCTGGCCTTGCCCAGTAGCCTTTGCTAGTGTTATGAGTGGATACCGCAGCTTCTGCAAGGGTCGAACGACCCCTGAGAGGAGGAAACCGACTCTGGCCGGTGGGAGTTCGAACGTCACCCTAGGAAGCTTTCTTGTCAGGTGGGAAAACCCAGGCAAGAAGGGCCTCCAGGCTCCTGGAACAGCTGGGGCACGGGCTCTGGGGAGAGGAGTCCGGGGTTCAGATCCAGGTTCCACCACACACTGCTGCGGTGGCACTGGGGCCTCAGTTTCCTCATCCGCAGAAAATGTGACTAATGGGCAGCCCCTCAGAGATAATGGCAGGGCACACCCTGGCAGGCGGAGCCGGCAGGTGCTGAGTAGGTTTCTTCTCCTGTCGAATGGCCTTGCTCCTCTGAGCGGTGGGGTGAGGGCCCGTCCCCCAGAGCCCCAGCTGGGGCGTCTGCACTGCTTGGGGGGTCTCAGAAGGACCCTGAGGTGACTCCGAAGGGACAGGGCTCCAGCACCCTCACCTCTGAGAAGAGGAAAGGTCTACAAACACCTTCCTTTTTTTGTTCAGTCTCAGTTTGGCACAAGAGCTAGAGCCCAGGAGGAAGCCCACTGTCCCCAGCCTGGCTCGGAGGGTCTGGTTTTCCCAGGACCATGGTGCTGGACACAGGCCAGCCTCCCGCTCAGACCCCAAGTCTTCCTGGAGTGGATCCACCCTCCTTCCCCCAGTCAGTACCGGCTTCTAGAACCAGGTCCACGGTTTGTGCACACTAAAGTGCCAGTGACCAGTGGGCAGCCACTTCTGGCCTCCTCGCGCCCAGCAAAAGTGAAAACACAGTTAGCGGGACTGGACATCAAAGGGCATCATCTGAGGAGCCAGTGGAGAGGAGAGGAGAGGGGTGGCATCCGGGGGCCCCTGAAATCAAGTCACTCGAAGGCCCACAGCAGGGCCTGGGCGACCTGGGCCTGTGGCAGCCCGCTGAGTCAGGGCCAACAGGGCCCAGCCCTCCTCCCCTCCTCCCTGCAGCACCCGAGACTGCCCAGGGCGGGCGAGAGAGGAGGAGGTAGGACACATCCCTCCCCGATACCATCTCAGCTGGGCAGTGGGCCCCAGGGCACCAGGCATGTGCTGTGCCAAGGCTCGGCTGACTCAGCAGCCCGCCTGGCACTCCCTCCCCTTGCTGAGGACACGGGCGCTCTTGGCTGGATGGACCTGGCAGGGGCCTGGCAGGGCTGCACCCCCTGTGCACCTCCCACCCCGCAGCCCAGCAACAAGCAAAGGAAATGCGCGCTGACATTTTTATTGATCAGAATGGAGGCAACTGGCCTCCAGGGCTCTCAGGACACCGGGACCCAGACGGCCGCAGCAGCAATTCCAGGGCCTCACAACCCCCCCTCTCCGCACACCGCTCCCCTCCCCCACCCCGGCGCTTTCCTAGGGGTTCCAACCCTGACCCACACCTCAGCCCCCGCCTCTCAGCTCAGCCTCAGCTGGATCCTGGGCCCAAGGCGAAAGTGCGAGGCTCAGAGCAAGAGCTTGCAGAGGAGCCTGGGGACCTGGTTCCCACCCTGTCAGCCACGGCAGTTCCGTGGAGGCCTTTGTGACAGTAGCTGGCTCCATCTCCGGGCTCTCCGGAGCCCCCACAAACGCAGACCGGCAGAGGTCCAGGGACAGGCAGCAGCCTCAGCCCCAGCCGGTAGGGAGGGGGCAGGCTGTGTCCCTCCTGCCCAGGCCCTGCACCCCACAGCCTGCCTGCGCGCGGCCCTGCCGGCCTCACAGGCCTGCTAACTGCCGGGCTCCTGTCCAGCCTTCTGTGCAGGGACCCGGCCTGCCACAGCGGAGTTGCCCCAGCAGAGCTGCGTGTGTGTCTATGTGCATGTGTGTGCGTGTGCACAGGCGCGTGTGCACGAGCGAGTGGGGCCCCAGGTCGCTGAGGAACAGCAGGCCAGCCTTCCCCTCCCCCTGCCTGCAGAAGGAAGGGATAATGACAGACTATTAAGGGAAATTAAGCCGCACCTTCAGAGATAACCTAATGGTCCCCTCCCACATCTAGAACAGCCCACCGGCTGCCTGCAGAGACAGTCCAAACTTCAAAGCCCTGGAGGTGTCCGGGCACCGAAGCTCCAGGCCGGGAGGTCCCTGCCCAGGCTCCTCTGCCACTGCGGCCCCAGCTCCTCCTGCCAGCCTCCTTCCTCAGCCTCCTAAGTCCCTCTGGCCGCTCAGTATTTTTAGGCCGGAAGCAGCCAGCTCTCCTAATTAGAGGCTTTCAGACAGGTAACAAGCACCCTCTGAGGGCCGAGGCAGATATTAAAGGGGTTTCGTCGCTGCCTTTTTAAAACAAGGCCTCAGACACAGAGGTTTTCTGTCCCTGTTTGCTTTCTACAGCTGAAGGGGATGGGGGGGTCACGACCTGGGTCCCCTTTGGAAAGAGGCGCCCAGATCCCCTTTCCGGGTCTGACACGAGCCGTCGGCTGCCTGGAACTGGGGTCTTCCCAGCAGACCTCGGGCTCAGTGCCCGCTCCCGGTGCAGACCCAGCCCCACTCTTCTCAGGCCCCAGGAGGCGCTGGATAGAGGGAGCCCTTCGTGTCCAGCTTGTGTGTGCCTCGGCTGCTGGCCTCAGACCCTGGGCCACGGCTGGGGAAGGGGAGGGAAGATGGGGTCCGCATCCTCGGGCCAGGCAGGGTGGCGTCACCCCTGGAGCCCGGTGCCCACCGTGGCCAGCACACTTGCAGGCACTGGGCGGGGGCGTGCCAAGGGCCCCGAGAGAAGGCCAGTGCATGTCTCGCCCTTGCCTGGGTAGGGCAACCCCACAGGAGGGCAGGGAGCCAGCAGGCAGGAGCAGGCTCAGGGCACCATGTGCCACCACTTGAAGGCGAAGGGCTTCCGGCGCACGTTGGTGCCGCAGTGAATCTCGCCCTGCAGCTTGTGGTAGAACAAGTAGTCGTCGATGAAGATGCAGTGGAGGCCGAGCGGCTCCAGCAGGGAGCGCACCTTCTCCTCCAGGCAGCAGCGGCCGTTGATGACGGGTCCGTAAGGCTTGGGGATGCCCAGGTACTTGCCCAGCACCAGCATGTTCACCTACGGAAGACAGAAGCTAAGAGGGAGGCTCGGCGGGGCTGGCCAGGCCCACCTGTCCCCAGGGCCAGGCATCCCGCTGGACTCCCAGCCTGGCCCTTCAGAACTAGGGCTGTGAGAGCAGAGGAGGAAGTGATGATGGCCGGAAGGCGGGATTAATAATGTTTGACCAATCAAAGGCACCCACTGCACCTGCCAGAGACTTGTACAACAGAGTAGAGCTCCGCGCGCAGCGCCACGCCTCCAGCGCCCCGACCGTGTTGCGTCATCGCGCCTCTTCTGTGCGCTAGCGCTCCGGCCTCCCGCTGCGGCTGGGCTCAGACCGCTACCAGGCAGCCGGGGAGCGGGGGACTAACGCCTGAACCGGGGACCTGGCTCAGACCACAGCCCGCAACAGGGCCACGGGGGCCGAGGAGCTGGGGGCCGGGCTGGGAGGCCGGGGGGCGGGGCGCGGAGTTTATTGGTGGCGGCACCTCTGCTTCCCTCGACGGCTCGGACCCTCATCCCAGGAGAGGACCGTCCCCCGACAGCTTCTGGGGGAGCGCGATGCCAAGGGGGGCACTGGGTCACCATCCAGGGTAATCCTGGGTGCCTCCGTGTGGGGGTATTTAGGACCCTGGGCCCTGCCCGAGCCCTGCCCCCGCCCTGCACTGCCACCCATAGCCAAGGCCAACGTGAAGCCGAGGGGCCCATGGTTGGTCCCTGGCCTTGGTGCAAACCCTCTTGGTGCCCATGACTGGACAGAAGAGGCCAGGTGGGGGTGGGGCAGGCCAGGGCCCAAGGGCAGGGAGAGGAGCAAGGAGCCAGGCTCTGCTCCTTCTAGTGAGGGACGGGCCCTGGGCACAGCCCTGAGCCTCAGTTTCCCCACCTGTCCTTCCGATGGGACAGTTGGGGACCCCACAGGGAAGCCTGATAGCAGCTGGGAAATACCCAGAGGCAGCGTCTGCCAGGGAGGATGAAGGTCACGGCGGAGCCAGGCCCAGCCCGCAGCCTCTAGCCACGTGGCTGCTGAAATCAAAATTCAATCACGTTAAGCCAGGTATGGTGGCCCATGCTTGTAATCTTAACACTCTGGGAGGCTGAGGCAGGAGGGGGCCATGCGTTCAAGGCCAGCCTAGACCACGCACCAAGGCCCTGCTTCAAAAATTAATTAATTAATTAATTATAAAAGCCAACTAGGGGAGTGCCGACTGGCATGTAGTGGGCAGAACCTAGAGATGGCGCTCAGCATCCGCCAGCACAAGGATGGCCAGATACCCTCCTCAGGGCAGTCGGCACCAACAGCACGTTCTGGCCCCGCTCCAGGCGCCGCCCAGTGAGGTCATCTCTGCTCATCTGCCCATCAGCTGCCTCGGTAGAGAGTCAGCAGGGCCACCACAGGCCCCCCTGCCCATCCCAGGCATCTGCTGCCACCGCGGGGCACCGTGGCCAACGCAGACCCCAAGCCGCTCGGCTCGGACCCCTTTCCTTCCCACGGGAGCAGCTGCTGCAGGGGTGACGCACTGGGCCTCACCCGCCGCCCGAGAGGCCGCTCTGTGCTCTGGACGGAGCCGGGCAGGACGGCCCCGCTGGGGACACCCCGGAGCGCCCCACCCCCGGGCCCCGCAGGATGGGCGGCGCAAGCTGGCTCACCATGTCGGGGAAGAAAGCCTCGGCGTAGGCGCCCTTCAGGGAGAAGAGCTGCGGGACGTCGATGATGTCGGCCTCGGCCAGGCCCAGCTCCCGCTTCAGCACCTCGCGGTTCCAGTCGATGCAGCTCTGGGGAGGAAGGCGGCGGGCAGCCCCGGGCCAGCAGGACCTGAGCGGCCCGAGGCCTGTCGGCTCCTCAGCTCCTCGCACGGCCGAGACGGGCCACGCGGTCCCAGGACGGGAAACTGAGGGCAGCCACAGGAACGAGGCCCAGGACAAGAGCCAGGGGCGGGGCCGGGCGGACCTGGGCAGTGTCCCCTTCCACGTCCCCTCACGTGGCCCCAGTCGCCGTCCCGGCCCCTGCGTGGCTTGCGCTGCTGCCCGCCTCAGCACTCGGGACGTGTCGGCGAGCCAGGCAGGCGCCGCCCGTGAGGGAGCGCACCCACCCTGGGCCTGGGCCCCTCCCGCCGCTCTCACCGGAGAGCCGGATGTGCCGCCGTGCGGGGTCATCTCCGTCACCCCTGCAGGCAGGTCCCCCCACAGCACCGGGCTCCCCGGGGCAGCAGGCTTTCCCTCCGTCAGGGAGGCCCTCGTGCCTCAGCCTCCCACAGCTGCGGGGCAAGCACGGGCCCAGGCCGGCGCCCAGGCACGTCCCTCACCTGGACATGGAGGCTGTCATTCCTGAGGCGTCTGTCCTCCAGCATCTCGTTGATGCTTCGCTTTGCCTTGTGTCTTAACCCTGCAAGAGAGAGAGGGCCCAGGGCCCAGGAGTCCTTCCCCGGGACACCTCACCCCCGGGGACGGAACCAGGACAGGGTGGTGCTCCTGCGTGTGGCAGGGTCTGGAACAGCGTGGTGAAAGCCGGAAGCTGCGGGTATGGCCTGTGGAGAGGACTCCGGGACTCCTGGCCCAATAATTACAGAGCGGCTGCCATTACTGAACACCCACAGTGCTGTGGGAAGCCTACTTAAGTATCGTTGCTCTTTAAAACAGTTCTGGGAGCAGGTAATTAACGCTCCACTCATGAGAAGAGGAAACTGAGGCTGGAAAGGCTCATAACTCCTGTGGTGAGTCCACAAACAGCAGATGCTAAGATCAGGATTCAAACCCAGGCCTGTCCATGAGGCAGGACCCATCCCACCTTTCCCGTCCAAGACCTGGGGCCCTCAGTCTTGCACCCCAGATCCAGGAAGGGCCGGGCTCTCATCTCACGTCCCCAAGCACCCAAGGGCGCCGTGCAGGGTCCAAACCAGCTTGGGCAGAGCCTTGAAGGGCATCTCCAGCGCTCGGGCTGGTGAGGAAGGGGCAGGGCCACGGGTCACAGCACTCACCAGTGAACTGGGCCGCCTCCCCATACCCCTCCTCTTTCTTCTCCTGGAACAGCTTGAGGCAGGTGCTGGGGCTGGCCAGGAGCATCCGGAAGCCCTGCACAGAGGGAGGGCAGCTCAGTGCCCGGCTGCCTGCTGCAGGAGGCCCAGAGCCAAGCCACACGTGGGGCTCCCTCCTGCCCTCGGTGCCACCACCGCCACAAGACTGTCTGCAATGGCCCACGCCCTGGCGCCCTTCCATTTTGCCCACTGGAGAGCTCCTTTCTCTGCCTGCAAGCCCAGGGCAGCGGTCCCCTTCATGGGCACCGGCAGAGCCTGGTCCAGCCCTACCCTGTCCCTGCCCAGCAGAGCGCCTCCTTGCTGGCCTGGGGCTGGAAGGTTGCTTGTTCCCTGAGGGCCTTGCTCTCCCTCACGCCCCCCCCCGTGAGGTCGTGGAGCCCAATAGTTAGCGCAGAGCCCGTGTCTGGACTTCAATCCTACCCTGCTGCCCTGTCTGTGAAAGGGAGCCGGTGACAACAGCGCCCCCTCTTGGTTTGGTGGAGAACTGCACTGTGAAGCGCAAGGCACGCTGGGTGCTCAGTACATGGGCCCCTTATTGTCAGCGTCCCCACCTCTCGGCAGAGGACTGTGGATCTCTGCGCGCACTCAGCTCCTCCAGAAGCTTTCCACGCACGGCCCAGGCCCAGCCCCGGCCACAGGCTGGAGCCAGACCCGGTGGCACCAGCAGGCCAGGCAGAGGCCGTGGGGGGAACATACCTTCGCGTCGGAGGTGGGCACAAAGCTCAGGAACTCGTCCACGTGGCCCACGGCCAGCCAGTCCGAGTAGAGCTCCACGGGCGCCTGCACCCGCTGGGCCGCCAGGAAGTCGCGCACCACCTTGGTCATGCGCCGCCCGCTGGACCTGAGGGACAGCGGCTGTCACCTCGTGCCGCTCCTGCACTGGCCTGTGCACCCCCAGGCGGCGCAGCAAGAGGGAGCGTTCTTTCCCAGGGGGGAACCTGAGCCTCGAGAGCCATCGTGACCCAGCCTGGGGTGCAGAGCTGGAACCCCTGGTTCTAAGCCCAAGCTGGGGTTGAGGGGCTGAGAGCCAGCAGGGAAGGCAGGAAGCGGCCCCCGGGCCCCGTGCAGCCCGGCCCTGCCCAGACCCTGCCCGGAGGTTCTGCCACACACGGCCCAGAGCTGGTCCCTGGCCCGTGCCCCCACCCAACACCCCAGCATGAGACAGACACCACCCAGCGGGGAGCCAAAGACCCTCCAGGCCCGGACCCAGAGAGGCCGGCCTCTCTCTCTCAAGGACACAGCGTGTGCTCAGAGTGGGGCCAGGACCCAGCCAGTGCTCCTGCAGGGCAGAACCGGGCCTCTTGGTCCGGTGAGAGTCGGGGGCCCAGGCTGGCTCCCCCCACCCCGGTGCAGTCCCTGGGAGGTCACAGTCCGGGCATTTTCACGCTGCCCTTTGATGGCCAGCTGACGTGGACAGACAGGCTGCTTATGGCAAGCGCAGCGGAGCAGGACACAGGCCCTGCGCGTGCAGGCCACCCAGAGGGCAGGAGAGACATCACCAAGCAGGGGGCGACCCTCAGCACCCCCATTTCACAGATCGGGCAGCGGAGGCCGAGCAGTGGAAGGAGGTGGTGTCATAGTCCGGGGCCTCCGGGCTCCGGGCACTTCCCCCCTCGCCCGGCTGTGCAAGGTCAGGAGCGCACGCTCACTAGCACACGCTCACTGGCACACGCTTCTCAGCCCGTCTTTCCCCGGGGCTCACGCTTCTTGCCCTCGCTCTCCTGGCCTCAGGGCACACGGCCAGCTCCCGGGCTGTGCCCCCTCTGGCGGCTCCGCCCTAACCACGGACAGAAGCGGCCCTTCCTCTGCTGCCTCCCGACTGGCTGGCGAGCGCCCAGCTGCCCGCCCACGGCCCCGGGGCTTCCATCCTCGCCTCCTCCAGGTTAACTCCAATTCACCTTCTTGGGGAGGTGTCTCAAGGTGGCAACAACATCACAGCCCTGTCTCTCTCTCTCTCTCTCTCTCTGCTGCCCTGGCAGCGCCCACAGGCTGGCATCTTATTTGTGATTACCAGAGAACAGAAGCTCCCTAAGGGCAGGTTTTGCCCACACTGTCCACAGCCTTACCCCGGCACCTGGTACCACGTCACACTATGAGGCGTGGTCAGGATGCTCCGTCCAGCCACAAGGTACAGACTGTCTGCACCTTTGCCTGTGACAGGTGAGGCCCGGAGTGGAAGTCCGGGGATTGGATCTGTAGAAATGTTTCTTGTGTTTTACTGTTGTACTATGATTTTTTTTTTTTAAGCTCATTTTGTAGCTCAGGCTGGACCTGAACTCACTATGTAGCCCAGGGAAGCCTTGAACTCAGAAATCCTCCTACCCCTGCCTCCCAAGTGCTGCGATGACAGGCATAAGCCACCACGCCCGGCATTGTAGTATGTGGTACCCAGGATCAAACTTAGCACCTTGCACTTGCCAGGCAGATGTGGAGCCACTGAGCTAAATTCCCAGCCCTATGAAATAAAATTTTAAAATGTTTTTTTTTTGGAGACAAGATCTCACTACATGTCTAGTCCTTGAACTCACTTTGTAGCTCAGGCCTCAACTCGAAGTGATACTCCTGCCTCAGCCTCCTGAGTGCTGAGATGACACGTATGAGCCATTGCCCCTGGCTAAAGGATTGCTTTAAAAGCAGTGAGACGGTGGGGAAAAGCTCTGGGCTTTGGAGTATTCATGAGAAAACGGCAGCAGAGAGGGAGGCACAGGGAAGGAGCAGCCCTCTTCTCTGTGCTCTCCACCCTAACACAGGGGGGAGCCCAGGGCTGGACCCCATGACCCCAGGCCTGGGCCTGCCTCTGAGGGATCATCAAAGCCACCACTAGAGGGCAGAAATGCTCAAGGAACCATTGAACATGTGCTATAAAGCATGGAAAATCAGACTGCAGAGAAGGGGCCTGCGTTTGTTGATCACCTACTATGTGCCCACCTTACTTCCCTCTCACTGTCTTTCTCATGGGACCCTCTGTGGCCCTAACACCCGCGTGCAAATACAGCTCAGGCCCTGTGAAGGGCGTCCTGCCAGCCTCAGTCCTCGCAGCGTGCCCCTTGTATACTCAGCTTCCTCTTCTAAGGTCTCTGGCACACGCTTGCCTCAGGACCTTTGCACAAGTGCTTCTGCTCCCTGGAACATTCTCCTCCCGAGGGCCACACTTTTAATTCTCTTCCTTCCTTCGAGACTTTGTTAAATGTCAGATTTCCACCCACGTCGCTTGCTTTCTAAGTGCCAGGTGCATCGTGCACAAGCCAGGCTGCTTCCTGTAACCCTCCCTGCCCTGGGAGGGCCTGTTACTGCCCCATCCTCCAGGTGAGGGCACCTGTGCCGCTGACATGCTGGTGATGCTAGGCATGAAGCTGCCAGTGAGGTCTGGGGGACCCAGAGAGGCCCCCGACCGCCTGCCCCGCCTCTCCCTGGGTGTGCAGGCGACTCCAGTAGGGACGACCTTCAGGGCCTGAGCGCAGGCAGCGGGCTGGACGGTACTGCGGGCTGGACCTGCGGGACCCGCCTGGCTCTGCCCGGCTGCCTCTGCCACACGGAGCGCCTCTCCCCGGTGCGCGGGCCTTGGACCCAGGGCAGAGACTGCCGACCCGTCTCCCTAGTCACACTGCAGATGCCAGGACGGGCTCCCGTCACGGGGTGCGTGTCTGAGCTGCGGCTCCCTTACCTGTAACACGAGTCCCCACCCGACAGGACTGCCGGATGCAGTGAGGCACCGGCACGGAGCAGGCGGCCACTGAAACTGGTCTGTGGGTCCCCGCCTGCTCCACAGCTGGCCCACGGTTGGGACCAGATGAAGCTTCCCTAAGCAATGGGAAGGTGGTTTATTTAATGAGTTCTTTATCCTGTCGTGCTGACTATCCAATCACACAGAGATTTTTACTAGGCCCTTTTTTTTTAGATAGGTCTTGCTTTGTAGTTCAGGCTGGCCCTGAACTCACTATGTAACCCAGGCAAGTCTCGAACTCACAGCAGTCCTCCTGCCTCTGCCTCCCAGGTGCTGGGATGACAAGCGTAAGCCACCACGTCTGGCCCTCAGGATATATTTTTAATGGGTTAATTGAGCACCAGCTCTGTCTCGAACACTGTGGTAAGAACCCAAGTCACTTGGCTGGTGAGTAGCAAGAGGACGTGGCTGTCATGGTGATCAGTGGTTTCCTGGGTAACCAGGGTGCTGCACTGGGTGCCCAAGCCAGGAGATGCCCACCCGCTCCTGATTATACTGGGCCAGGCCCTGACCATGCTCAAGAGAAGGCCTTGGAACCTTCACAGAGCCCAGACTGGATGGACTTGGGTTTGAGCCCTGGCTTTGCTACTCTGGTTTCCTGGCCGGAGCTGCCAGCAAGCCCCTCCCCCTGGTCACCTCTGCAGCCTTCCAGAGTCACAGGAGGCTGGGACCTGGCCTCCGGAAGTATATAGTTAACGGTGGTCACTAAGCGCATAAAATCAGGGGCAGAAAGACCCAGGGCCACTAACTGGTTTTCTTCTGACATCCTGCGACCTCTTCATCCTGAGATTCTAGGCCTCTGAGTCTCCGACAGGAGGATTCGAGTCAGGCATGAAGGTTAGACCTCCTCCCACAGAGGGCAGTGTGCTGGTGAACACGGGGCCTCCGGGGTCTGCTGCCGTCATCCCGTGCGCCCCGGCCCTTCCCCGCCGGCCTCTCACTTGGGGAAGCTGCTGCCGAGGAGGATCCGGCCCAGGGGGTACGCGGTGTCCCCCACGGTCACAGGCGGGCTGAC
>PVIC010053663.1:0-11773 GCA_004025085.1 Thryonomys swinderianus
AAGATGTAATAACAGAGACACGGCCACCAAATCTGTGGAAATTGTTAGAGACAGGTTATTGTCCAAAGAGCTGAAGAAGCGACGGGTGCTACCTCTGTTTTTTCATCAAGCTTCTAGAGAGTTGTGAAAGGACTGACAGAGAGTCCACAAGTATCAGTGTGCAAAGCCCCCTTCCTTCACACGTTGTGCTTCTCTGTCCCACCAGCTGCCCAAGATGGCTTTGTTTCACCAACGCAGTGATTGCAACACCTTTGAGTTAGCTGTTAACACTTCAAAATTGAGGCTGTTCAGGCCAAAAAAAAAAACTTCTCAGATGAAAAAGTACAAATGGAAAACAAAAATATAATAGAAATCTCAACATCACTGGTCATTGAAGAAATGCAAATTAAAATAACACTGATATTCAACCTCACTCCAGAAAGAATGTCCAACATCAAGAAATCGACCAATAACAAATTCTGGAGAGACTGCTGGGCAAAAGGAACCCCTCTTCACTGTCCATAAGAGTGTAAATTGGTATAACCATTATGGAAATCAGTAAGGAGACATCTCAAAAAAAAATTATTTCCCTGGATATTCTCCTTCTAGGTACCTTTCCAAAAGAGCTAAAAGCATAATACCAGTGATATGTACATAGCTATGTTTACAGCAGCACAATTTATAATAGCTAAATCTTTAAAATAGCCTGTATGCTCATGAACAGAAGAATGGATAAAGAAAATATGATATTTATATACAATGAAGTACTATCTTGTCATAAAAGTATTCACTTGAGCATTTTTAGGTAAATGGATGCATCTTGAGACCATAATATTAAGTGAAATGAATCAGACACACAAGTTTAAATATTGCATTGCTTCTCTTGTGTGACACTCATAGGGTAAATAAGGAGCAAAACAGATAGATATTGGGAAGCAGGAAGAACTTGTTCAAATGTGGAGGGAGACAAGGGAGGTTGAAGGGGAAAGGGAAGGAAGGGAAAAGAGTTTTTTTTGTTTTGTTTTGTTTTGTTTTTTGAGACAGGGTCTCACTAAGTAGTTCAGGCTGGCTCTGAGCTCACTGTGTAGCTCAGGCAAGCACCAAACTCAGCAATCCTCCTGCCTCTGCCTGCCAAGTGCTGGGATCACAGGTTTGATCAACCAAACCGGGCATTTGTGGTATGAGGTATTGACTGCCAGTGGGCGTGGTCACCACACCCAGTATTGTTGTATGTGGTTACCGGGAATTGAACCAGGCACCTTGCACTTGCTAGGCAGGCGCCAGAACCACTAAGCCAAATCTCTGGCCTGAAAAGAGATGTTTAAAAGACAGAATGGAAGGGAAATGGAAATAGAGCTTATATAAATGGAAAGGGAGTCGGATTCAAGGGAGCTAAGGGGAATGAGAAACAAAGAGTTAAGATATATTATGTACGTGTACAAATTCCCCATCTTGAATATGGTTAATATATATGGCAAACACATAGTAATTATAAAGCAAAAATTTCTTTTTTGACACAGGGCTCATTTTGTAGTTCAGGCTGGTCCTGAGCTCACTGAGTTTGAGGCCCAGGCAAGCCTCAAACCCAGCAATCCTCCTGCCTCTGCCTCCCGAGTGCTAGGATTACCGGCATGAGCCAACACTCCTGGCACTGTGTTGTGTGGTACTGATTGCTGGTGGGTGCGAGTCACCACACCCGGTATTGTTGTATGTGGTTGCCAGAGATGGAACTCAGGACTTTGCACTTGCTAGGCAGGTGCCAGAACCACTGAGCTAAATCCCTGGTCCCAAAATAATTTTTTAAAAACAGTGCATGTCTCCTCCTCCTTTACACTTTGAGTGTCAAGTGTTCTCAGTAATGAGAAAGTGACTAAAACAAGAATATGCCATAACGTTTTTTATGAGCCTGCCTTTCCATTGGATGGCACTGAATGGTAGCACTCACTGGAAGATGGGGAAAGTATGTTCAGAGTGAGGAGGAATATTTTGAGGGGCTTATGGCAATGTGTCCTTTACTAAAATAAACTTTTTAAATTTAAACATTCACCACCTGCTTAGATAACAGTGCAGACGTGATGGTTGGTTCCATTCTCTTGCCCCTCGCTGCTCCTGCAGAGTCAGCCTCATAGCACCCTATCCCTCTGATGCTGAGGCATCTCCACCAGCTGTGTTGTGTCCTCAGTTCAGAGGTCTGAGTGCCACCTGTAGGAGGCCCTTCTCTAGTTTCTAGGTTCTGCCCTCTTCCCTGTGTCCCCCAGACCTTCAGGAGGGAACTGCTTCCTGTAACTGTGTTACCTTGGTACTCCTTTCTGGCTTTCTCGAGACATGCCTAACCAATTCCCTATATTCAATCTTCTCTGTTGAAAGACCTATAGTGATTTCTATTCCTCTGATCCATATGAGTAATTACCCCATGTTTTAGCCATACCATGTTCCCTGCCTGATTCTCCTGTCCTAATCATTTTCCCCTTGCCACATGCTTATTACTTATTTTGTAACTGTTATATTTTCTGGTTCTCTCATGGCTAGGTAGTAATTAACATTCGTAAAAAAGAGCAAAGGAGAAGATACGGCATCCAGGACCTATATCCCAAAATGAGAAGCGGAGTCAGAACATAAACTCTTAATTGGCTAACTTATAGAATTAGGGCAAACTTTCCAGTCATGTTTTTTTCAGCTAAAAGTAATAAAAGGTATTTCTTGATAGAATACTTAGAAAAGAAGCATGGAAACTAGTGAGCAGCATGCACACTGGAGTAATTCCAGCGGTTGAGAATGATGTGATAAGTAGACAAATTACAGAAACATTACTGGACAACTATAGGGGCACCAGGAGAAAACTACTCCCCCATATTTTTCCCTACCTAGCCATTCATCTCCCAGACTGCAAAGCCCCTCCTCTGGAAAGTCACTCTCTGTGTTACCTCCTGCAGCCCTCTCCAAGTTTCTCCTCTAGAACTGTAGTGAGGGGAGTAAATTAGGAGGAGATCTTCAGTCCACTTCATGCCAGTGAATACCACCCTATCTGCAGTTCTTTTTTCAGGAGTGATACTGAGATAATAGCTTTGAGAAAACATGGCAATGTTTCTGCAAAAAAAACAAAGAAGGGTAAATCTGGAGTAGTAAGGCTCTAGAAGGATGATTCTGGGGTGCTCAGTAAGGCATACAATATCCATTTCATCAGATGCTCATAAGTATACATCCTGGATTTACCACTTTGTAGTCTAAGATGTAGCCAAGTGCAGTTGTCCACAGACTTAACTCTTTCCGTGATCACTGAATCAGGTCACAGAATCAGAAGAGTGGAAGCAATAAAGTTCGTGAACCGAGGAACCACTATAACTCAAAATCACCAAACCTCTCTTTCTTTAACTGCACAGTAGGGCTAGTGACCTTGCAGAACCTTTAAAGATGAAAGCTAATGTCATTGTAATGCCCTGCATTATGTCAGGGCCCTGCGTAATGTCAGGGCAATGGGAGGTTTTGTTTGTTTTAGAGCCTGATGTGAAAGGTCACATCATCTCGGACTCTAAGGGGGCTCCCGTTTTCCCTTCAGCTTTTTGAAGCAGGCCCAAAGCCTCAGCTCAACTTTTCCCTTCCTTTCAAAGGCCTCCACTGTTCACCCTGCTAAGGGTTCCCCTCCTCTTGTCCAAGACTGACTTGAAAGGAAAGCATTCACCCTAGTTCACACACTCTTATATAGCACCCAGAATGGTCTGGTGGAATTTGTTTTCCTTTCTGAGATTTAGTGCTAGAAACAGAGATGGGAGGCAGTAATACTAACAAGGTAGAGGCAGTTCAGAGATCTCAGAAGCTCTCCACTACCGTGGTTGGTGGTTTCTAACCCATCTGGAAAGGTGGTCTTGGGCTTCTGTTCTTCTGTAGTACCTGTAGAGGAGGGTGGGCTGGGATGACCTCTCAGCCTCCTCTTGGGCTGAGGAGGAAAAATAACACACACCTTTTTAGCTCCAGAAGCCAAGTGGCCTCTCTCATTTGCTTCTACCCTGCACGAGGCAGAAGGCCTAGGCCATGACTTCACTAGTAGTGCTGTAGGTGTGGCTCTGGGTAGCCTGGAGGACAAAGAAAAGATTATGGCAGACAAAGGATATTGAAGAGACCCTTAAGAGATATGCTTGAGATAGTTTTTAGCTCTTCTCCAGGGTGCTATCTGTGAAGACTGCAATCATTTCCAGTTTTTTAAAGGAAGTATATCTGTTTCTTAACAAACAAAATTCTGAGAACATAGTAAATCTAAACTCACTGTGGTCCAAGTATTGTTTCACATGTTTACTTCCATTCATCCTCACCAAAACCCATAATGTAGCTATTATTACCCACTTTACAGATGCAGGAATTCAGGTCACAATAAACCTGATAGCTTGCCTATGGTCCCACCCTAAAGAGAAGAGCTGTGATTTGAATAGAGGTCTATTTGGCCCCACAGTTCACATTCTTTTCCATTCTGTTACACTTTTCCAATAAAGTCCCTGCCACCACCACCTAATGCCCTTTTTAATCCTTGCAGGATCTTCTAGTCCTTGGCAGGATGTCCCCTATAAATTGTGTTGCTCAATAAGAAGAAACTAAATACTTCCCACAGATTTTTCAGCTGTCTTCTTCTCATTTCAGCAGGAGCATTACTCTAACAGAGATGCCTAACTGTTAAATGTAGCCTTTGGGTCTCAACAATGAAATATGATCCATACCGACCCATGCACTTCAGGACAGAAATCAAAACTGGATCAGGGAATTGCAAGTCGAGGGCAAGACAACCTCTCAGCCCTTTATTTCCTGTCTAGTGGGCTCCAACCTCGGTACAGATCTCCCTTCTCCTCTCAGCCAGTGGGTTTTCAGGAACCTGTGCATTTCCTTGAAGAAACAGAAATGAAAGATTAGAATAAAACTGCCAAAGTTTGAGTGTTTTGTGGAGGATATGTGTGCCTGTGTGTGTGTGTGTGTGTTTCCCTCTGTTCATGTATTATTAGTTTTTTTAGCTTTTGGCTCTTGATACTTTTAATAGGCAATTGCATTATTTGGGTTTAATTCCCTTCAAACCTGGGATGCACTAACAAACAGAAGAGAGGTTTCTCAGATTCCTCACAATCTGTAACCTTGGGAAAGAAAAGCTTTCTCTGTCAGCTGGTGTTTTCTCCTCTCCCCCACAATCCACATCAAAACAATACTGGGAAGAAGAAAGTTCCAAGACACTGTCCCACAGTGATCCTGGTAGCAGCTCCTCCCTGCCTGTCCATTTTAACTTGCCTTTGTTTTTCCTTCTACCTTTGCTCCAGCAGAGACAGACCGCAAGCTGCAAATGGGAAGGAAACTCTTGCCAGACACACCCATGGAAATCAGCTCTCCTGCTGAAACCAGTTTGGCCTCGCAGTCAGGTTAAACAAAATGCACCCTTTTTGGCCTCATCTTACCTAACGCGCTTCTCTCCCAGCTGCTGCCTGGGCAGCTCACCTTTCAGCTGACTGTTTACTCAACTCCACTTCAAAGAGAAAAGGCCTATTCCTTTTGGTTGAGTAAAATTTCATCAGTTTTGCTAGGCCCCTAGATAAAAAGAAGTTAGCAATTTCTCCAACAGCACTAAATTAATACAAGAACAAATCAATCAACAATAACATTTTGAATTTTTTTCTGACTTTCCTTGGCCTCTTCAGTTTCTTTCCTATACCTGATTCTACCAACTGGGTACCATTCTAGGCACTAAGAGAACAGCCACCGAAGTGAAAGGCATAGCCCCCACCCCTTAGTAGGAGAAAGCACTCTAGCAGGTGAGGCCAGGATCACATCATCAAAAAACCTCACCATCTGCAGCCTGCCTGCACTTGGTAATACTTGCCAGAGATTCTCCAATAAAATATTGAAATATCCCAGTAACAAGATATTAACCTCATTTTACAGGCTATTATCAGGTGCCTCCCACCTTGACTATTGATTTTGAGTATCCAGAATCAAGGCAGAATTGACCATGATGTCCACCAAGACAACATGGCATGTTCTCTTTTTCCAATGGACACAATCCATTACACACACACACATTTACATGTAGTTTTTCCCAGACATGCTTCTTTAAAGACCTGCTATTGTACCTCAGTGCACACTGAAAACTCAGGCTCTGTGATGCCAACAATGTTACCCTCTTCTTGTCCTTCATCTGCACCTTCTCCTGCACCCTTTTATCCCTGATGACTGAAAGGGCTGAGGCCAAAAGCCAAATCAGAATGGGCTGGGAAAGAAATCTGCTACTTCAGCTCAATCTGCCACTTCCATTATACATGGGTGACGAATGGGGTTTGGAAGGGTAAGGTGGAACTCAAGAGCTATCAAAGCACCCAGCAGAAAACAGCAAGGACCTGCCCATGACTTTCAAGTGAAGGACCTACACACGTGCATGTGTTCAAACACTAAGGGAGAGGAAGAACTTGCTGTGCTTTGAGCAAATGAAAGGGAAATCAAACCTTGGAGACAGTGATAGTTCACTGACCCTGGCCTAGTGAGGTCAATCCATGCCAGCATACACAAATCACTTTGGAAGAGACACACTAGAATTTTACTAAATTAACATTGTATGTAGAGCCATCTGGCATGCTCTCCTTCTCTTGATTAACCTATTTAATCCTCCTAAACACCATGCTCAGTAGGCCTTTTCATCACCTCTGTTGTTGCAGATGAGAAAACTGAGGGGTGAGCATAGAAAGTCAGTTACCTAGGAGCCCCAGTGAGCATGGGACAGGGCTTGGGCCTCACCTGCACAGCCTTCCATGGTGCCAGGCTGCCCCACAGTATGCTCATGGGGAGACTGGGAGGAGGGGCCCCACATCTGAGGTCACACGGGAGACTCAGCAGGGTGGGAAAGAGAAGAAAGTGGAGTGGAGCAGGGTGAAGAAAGGGCAAGATAAAGACTGTGCAGAGAAGACAGGCAGAGAGCATGAAAGAACCTCTGGTTTTACCCAGAATTTGCTTGTGCTTGTGACTGCTCACTTTTTTGCCCATTTGTTCTCATATATCCTCTCTGTCTCTGTCTCTCTGTCTCTCTCTCCCTGGAGCAAATCCAATGTTATAATTAAGTAGCAAAACTACATTTTAATCTATCCTGATACTCCAGAGCAAGCCCCTCAATTGCACGCTCACACTATACCCAGGCGGTGCCACACCCTGTAATGAACAGTTCCATAAACACTGAATTCAGCCACAACACAAAACAGAAATATAGACCTGATATCTGAAAGACCAAATCCAAATGAGAATCATCATGGGCGACTACAAGTGCCCTTTACCGGAACAGATCTCCTCGGCCTACTGATGCTCCTGAGGGAAGATCAAGCTAAGCTCCAGTGACTGAACCTTAGTCCCACCAATCTTCAAACATCCGAGGTATCAAACGAAGGGAGCCAGGATAAACAAGCATGGGCTGTGTGATTTTTCCAGATCTATTTATCCAGACCTATTTGAAATAGGGAGGTATTCCAAGGCAAGGAAATTCCAGAAGGCCCCAGATGAGAAGCCAAGCCTTTGATATAAATTTCTGTCGCTCCTCACTTCCCCATACAAATCTCTCATCACTCCATCCAAATAACTTCCAAAGCCACAGTTTCCTCTGTGTCCTGCACTGAGAAAACCTGTGCACTTGTACTGGGATAACAGGGTACTAAGGACCCACCCTCTCCCCATCATTTGGTAAGGAGGAGGCCTGGGCCCATCAATGGCTCAGTTCAGTTCACTCCTGAATGAGGAGGGAAGATCAAACAGCCCGAAATATTCATTTATGAGGGAAAAGCAAAAGAACCAAATATGTAGAACTTGGCCAGATGATGCCTGATGGAAGATATAAATACCCACGGGTACTTGGAGGGTGTAACAAAACACCCCAAAAAGGACTCTAAAAACCTGCTTCAAGTGGCTGTACTTGGGGGAGACTGAGGGAAAGGACAGAAAAATCTGACCAAGAGTTAAGAGAACTGTGCCTTTGCGAGGGCTACTCCAGAGACAGCAGCTGCCAACACAGCCCTGGGCTGAAACTCCTACTCTCTAGAATTTGTTCAGGGCTCTCATTTCCAGTTCATTTCTCAGCTCTTTCTGTCTGGGCTTAGAAATACACGGCCATGTGTTGCCCTTTGTGTCCATACTTTCTCTATGCTTTCGAGATGCAATTTGTTGCCTCTGTGTCTTGTTTTCTACACAGGTTTTGCAGAGGCTCCCTACAGCATGATGGAGAAATAGCCTGGTCCAACAGCACAATAGGGAAGCAGGTATGCATCATTTTTCAGAGCAAATTAATGAGTTTAGAAATGGTGGTATAAGAAATGACACCAAACAAAAGATCACTCCGTTTTGGAGACTCGCACACCTCCTTGCTCTGGAGTAGACATGGGTGCTTCTAGGTCTTCTGTACATTCCTTAGAGGGAAGATAGATGGGGCCAGCTGAACATCATTGGAAAATACAGTTAGCAGTTCCTCCTGAGACATGCTGTACAGCAAGTCCTTCTGGAATTTCTAGATGGAAAAAAAAAGTGTATATGGTGAGAACAGCTTTGCTCAGAGTCTTTTGACACATTTATTCCTAGATGGGTTTGACACAAAAGTGAATTTTTTTTTAAGGAGTGAAGAAATTCCAACCAAAGACTGGTTTGGATTTGAACTGAGATATAGGCCTCTTTGTGACTTGAGGTGTTTATGAGACAGTACATAAGAGGTACAAGCTCTCACCCTGTTTGTATGATATAGAGAAGAACCAAGGTGGAAGTCATTAGAAGTCATATCCTCCTTTATCAGTTAACTAGATGATAAATACACTCATAGAAGTCAGATAAAATTAACCTTTATGATTAAAGCAACACCGAGTGGCCCAGAACCTTCACTGCCACACCCTCAACTGCCAGGGACTCCTGGAGTAAGTTTCCAGTACCCCCTGCTCAGTACACAGAACAGGCCTGAGAAGACAGATACACCAGGAGACAGAACCATGAGAGAAAGAGGGGCCAGGACAGCAGTGCAGGTGCAACCGACAAAGGTGCTGTTCAGTCCCAGGCATTGACTTTTTGTCCACAATCAACTGGAGTAAAGGCGAGCTACATGCCGTTTCTATGGCCATTAATGTAAGCAAGGCTCATAGAGGACAAGACAAAGCATTCTCAAATTAGGAACGCAATAGACAAAATATATGGTTGTAATTAGAACACTGTCCTTCTAGACAGAAGGTTTGTTGTGGGAACCGAATTTGGGTGCGAGTTACTCTGACCTCAGCACACAGGCTTCAGCCAGACTCGTTTCTCAAAACAAGTGAGTTGTGGGGTTAACTCTTTTTTTTTTTTTTTTTTTTTTTTTTGCTTTTTGAGACAGGGTCTCGCTTTGTAGTTCAGGCTAGCCCTGAGCTCACTATGGTGCCCAGGCAAGCCGCCGCGAACTCAGCAATCCTCCTGTCTCTGCCTCCCGAGTGCTGGGATTACAGGCGTGAGCCACCACGTCCGGCAATGTGGTATGCGGTGTTGATTGTTGGTGGGCGTGTCTCCACGCCCAGCATTATATGTGGTTACCGGGGATCGAACTCAGGGCCTTGCGCTTGTGAGGCAGGCGCCGGAACCACTGAGCTAACCCTCCGGCCCGTGGGGTTAACTCTTTACCGCCTGCTTCGGGCATGATCTATATTATAGTCCTCTGCACCCAACTGCAGGTGCTGAGCCGCGGTCCTCGGCAGGGAGCAGCAAGGCGGCTCAGTGGCCCTGTCCCTCTCCGAGAAGACCCTGAAAGACACCGGATCCCGTGTTCCCGCGGGTCTTTTCCATCCTGGTCTTCGTGACTTTAAATGGCAATGACTGAGGAAGGAAGCTGGACAGCAGCGATGGGACATCAGAATGACTGAGGCATTACTAGTTCCGTCTCCATTAAGATTCAGAATCTAAGGAAATAAATCCAGCATAGGTAAGTGTGAGAAAGGCAGTGAAAAGGTTGACTCTGTAGGTTCCTCCTCCTTCTCCTCCGCCATCTTCACACTCTCCAGACAAGCCCCAGTGAGGCCCAAGGTCTGATGTGATGCCACACAAGATGCAGCAAGGAAAACATGCTCAGCAGCTGAGACCAGGTGAGGCCTAGGAGCCTTTAAACCAAGCAGAGAACAAACCAAGAGGAGTTCACAATTTGGGGGGCCTACAGCCTTGGGTGTGAGTGTGCTGGCAGGAGAGGAGGGTGCTGGGGCACTGTGGAGCAGAGAAGGCTGAAGGCAGTCCTGAGGACGCCCTCCCGTCCCTTGGCTTGCCCGGGAAAAGGGCCGCTCATCAGTCACTCAGCCAGAAGACGATGCTCACACGTGGTTGTTGGGCATGCTCAGTCCATCAGCGGACAACTTGGTAGTGTTTGGTTAACTGCGTTGGCGTGAGTAAGAAACACCCAACTAACTTGCATCGGCATAGTTCTAGGTGTGGCCGAGGGGATGTACTGAAGATTTGCTGGGATTTACTGAGCATGAGTCACAGCAATCAATGGGCTTGAAGAACGGCTCCCTTCTGTCTCTTCAGAGGAGCTCCAGTGTTCACCCCAACTCCAACGTCTTCGCCTGGCCTCCAGGGCAGACTCTTCAGCCTCCTGATGCAGATTCATGTAGGACAATAGAGTAAGCTCCAGGCCTGCAACTGGATCCTTCAGATCTCCAGCATGCAGACTGACTTTTCGTGCTCTCGTACATCTGATTCTGTGGGCAGCTATTGTAAGCCAATTTACACATTTTCACATATTTGTATATCTTACATTAAACCTGGTTCTCTAGTAAGCACTGACTGATACAGGTAGTACCCACTAGTTCTTAAGATTCCATGTGCCATTTGAAATGGCCACTTCACTGTAAGTATACCTTGTAGGTAACTTGTATGTGTACACAAGAATGTATCTGCATGGGCTGGGGATTTAGCTCAGTGGTTTCAGTGTCTTCCTGGCAAGTGTAAGGTCCCAAGTTCGATCCCCAGTATCACATACCATAGTGCTCACACCTGTAATCCCAGCATTGGGAGGCAGAGGCAGGATTGCTGTGAGTTTGAGGCTAACTTGGCTACCTAGTCAGTTCACGGTCAATATGAACTATAAAGTAAGACACTGTCTAAAAAAAAAAAAGATGTTCTCAGTCACAAAAGACTGGAAACTGCCTACATATTGATTGACTGAGACAGGATGAGCAGATTTAGATTTGCTCACATAATATAATACTTTGCAACCATTAAAAAGATAAAGCCAACTTCATATTGTTGATCAAAGAACAGCTTTAACATCTAACTTTAAGTGAAAAAGGCAAGGGAGGAATTGTGTACAATGACATACTGTGTTATGTACAAAGGATATGTACACATATATTCTTGCCTGGTCACTGAAACATCCCACAAGTACTAACAGTAGTTACCTTTGGGGAAAATGGGGTGATGGAGGCAAGTCTGTAAACTTCCTTTCATATACTGACTCAATTTGTTTTTATAATGTACATATATGCATTTAAAAGAAAGCAAAAATAAGAGTGTGTGCTAGAACAAAACCCATCAAATTGGTTTAGCTTCTAAGAGTCATTGACACTTTTTAAGAGTTTAGAAATTAGCCAATTGTTAATGTTTCTGGGAAACTAAAATTAGAGGCTAAAACTGGTTTATCAAGGCTTCCACTGAAAACCAGCTAGGCAAAGATGTGCAATGACAAAGTACTATCCTGGCCACAAGTGCAGGGGACCTGGCTTTGTCTGTGTTCTGCTCACTTGGAGCAAGTCACACGCCCTCTCCCTCTCCCTCTCCCTCTCCCTCTCCCTCTCCCTCT
>PVIC010053664.1:0-10000 GCA_004025085.1 Thryonomys swinderianus
AAGCAAGGACACAGCTGGCAATGAGAGCGAAGGGATATTGGACTGTCGGTAGAGATGATAACACACAAATGTAAATTAATTTGGGCGCATCGGGTAGCATGGGGTGTGATTTCGGAGGACGTGCTTGAGATGCACTGAAGATCTCAAAGAGCCTCTGCCCCCCTGCAGTGAAGTTGGCAGAAAGTGTACAGTTACCTGATGTATTTCAGGGAAGAAAAAGGAGACCAGAAGGTTAAGGTGCAAACAAGAACTGTAACTGGGCGACATGTGAACTGTGACCTCGTGATGGAAAAGAGAAAACCACGATGGCAGAGAAGAAAACGAAATCATGAGCAAGTCCTGTGGACTGAGGTCTCTAAGGTCGAGTAATTCTTAATAAAAAGATGCTGAGCCTTTAGTTGTCTAAGTAGGAATACTAAAAATGAAAATTTGGCATGCAACACTGTTCGTGAGACTGACAAGATTAATGCAATGTAAAAAAATCTTGGACTTGCTTGTGTTTTAAGAACAGATTAGATTTATCATTTGATTATAAGTTTTTTCAGTTTAAAACTTTGGAGATGTAACAAATCATGAATATATGACTAATGACTCATTAATGAGTTCTAGAATGTGTGATAGATTTTGTGAAATGGGAAATATTCAAAGGGAATGTGGTAGGGGAAAGTAATGAGGGGAAAGAATAAATATTAATTTTTAAAAAGCACATATATATATATATATATATATATATATATATATATATATATATATATATATGGGTGTGGCGTTGTGGGTGGGTAGGGTTATGAGTAAAAATGAGAAATAACTCATGTTATATAGTGATACAAATTCCCCAATGTTGAATGTGATTGTGAGCTGTATATAAATGTACTGAGCCTGGCGTGGTGGCTCATGCCTGTAATCCCAGCACTTGGGAGGCAGAGACAAGAGAATTGCTGAGTTTGAGGCTTGCCTGGGCTACATAGTGAGCTCAGAGCCAGCCTGAACTACAAAGCGAGACCCTGTCTCAAAAAAAAAAAAAAGTACCAATAAAGAATTCAATAAAAAAAGAATAATGACAGCACACATCTGTCACTAACAAAAAATATATAAATATTAGCATTTCTTCCAAAATGTCACAAGAAATGTTGATGTAAAATGATTATACCAAACAAATAATGAATTATATAAACTTAATTTACATTAAGACTAATTTTTGAAGATTGGACTGTAGTGTTTTATAAGAAAAAAATAGATAATATTATGTCCTTTGAAACCTAAAATTAATTTACTTATCATTACCATAAAAAACAGAAGAAATAATATTAATCCTGTGGGCAAAGTTCTTAACATATTCTATTTCTTTTATATGCACAGCACTAAGGCAATAATGTAATTGGAAGTCTTTCAAAGAAAGTGAATTTCACGTAGAACTTTATAAAAATTCTAGCCATCAAAATACATGTTTGAATTTTAAACTCAATTGCATGTTTAATTTATTCTGATTCTTGGCAAAACTTAAAATGACTTTTTAAAATGGGAAAGTAGAATGAAGCATGTGACCATGATCACATTTTCTGACTAGATACATGGTATAATTTGAGGAAATAATAATAGCTATATCTATGTATCACAAATGATACATCTTTCTCCATCTTAACTTTATTTATTAACTTTTAACTTTTATTTATTTATTCCTTCAAATTTTCATTTTAATGAAGTAACCTGCAGTGGCCTCAGTTATTATAAACAATGGTTCAAGTATAATGTCTAAACATTATCTAACTATACCATTGCATAAGTCAGTTCTTTATTATGCTCATGGGTTTCGTATGTGAAGAATATGAATGGATCAGCAATACTTCTTTGCCTATCACCTGTAGGAATACATACTGGAAGAACCAAAGACTGAAAGCTGGGATTGTCTACATGACTTCTCACTCACATGACTGGAGGACAAAGTTGACTGGAGGTTGGTATTAGTTGGGGCTGCTGGTCAGAGCCTATATATTATATGTCTCCATCATCTCCACATCCCTAGACTTCCTCACAGCTGGTGGCACAGAGAAAGAGAGAGAGATCGTGTTTTATCACTTACCTTAAGAAAGTATACAAAATGGGGCCAGAGATTTAGTTCAGTGGTTCTGGCGACTGTCTAACAAGTGCAAGGTCCCTGGTTCAATCCCGGTAACCACATACAACAATACTGGGCATGATTGTTCACGCCCACAGGAAATCAGTACCACATACCACAAAGGTTGGGCTTGGTAGCTCAAGCCTATAATTCCAGCACTCGGGAGGCAGAGGCAGAAGGATTGCTGAATTGAGGCTTGCCTGAGCTACATAGTGAATTCAGGGGCAGCCTGAATGACAAAGCGAGAACTGTCTCAAAGAAAAAAAAAAAGTATACAAACTGTGTCATACATTTTACTCATAAATGTTTACTGGGGTAAGCAAAGGTGAAATAAATTCAGCTATTGATGGGGCCAGCAATGGAGAAGAGCAAATATGGCTGTAGGTTTTTGTGGAAAATAAAATTTTCAATAGCAATTTTCATGAGTTGATACCAAGAAAAGATTACTGAATTGGTACATGGAAGAGATAAGTGGGAAAGCACAATTTTATTAATATGAGAAACAATGAAGAATGTTTTATGTGACTCATGATGATCCAGAAGGTTGGAAAAAATGGATGATAACAGAAAGAAGGAAAAATTCTAAAAATTTTGTCAGAGCTGATCCAAAGCTAAGAAGAAACCTGTCCTTTTGGACTGCCACCTTTTCCAACCTCCATCACAATAAAAGGAAATACAATGCGGGTCTTTATTTATTTAACAAAAACTAATAATGATTTACCAGAATTCAAACCACATACTATGTAGTACACACACATTAACTGACTTGTTATTTAAACATGAGAAAGTGTTATTCTTCAAAGGAAAACTGAAAGACAAATTGATAAATATTGAAACACTGATGACTGTCAGAGCTGGGATTTAAACCCTAGTAAGTGAGCTTCAAAAAAACATACTCTTAAGCATCGAGCTTTTCTGTATCTATCATCAGATTTGGTGCAGAAAGTATATTGAGTTTCCAAGGGTTATTTATTTATTTATTTATTTATTTATTTATTTATTTTTGCAATAACAGAAGAGACTGTAATTTTAAGTTGTATTTGTTTTTTTAGACAAAAGAATTGACAAATATGCACAGAATTATGTTAGAAATGTGTTAAGTAGTCTTAGAGGACCAGAGGTCGGAGATGCACAGCGGCCATTTGCAATGAGAGAGAGACAGAGAGAGAGAGAGAGAGAGAGAGAGAGAGAGAGAGAGAGAGAGAGAGAGAGAGAGAGAGAGAGAGAGAGAGAGAGAGAGAGAGGATTTAGAAGATGGAAGCTCAGAACAAGAGAAACAGATGCTCCAGCAGGAATTCAAGGCTGAAGGCCTGCAAACTCAGGGGAGAGTGACCGGGTCAGGTCTGTACCTGAATATAACAAATTGAGGACCAGCGTCCAAGTTGACTGCAACAAAGGAGATGCAGGTTCAAGAAGGCCCCAGGGCTTTAAACACTGGTCAGTTTCCTTCTTTCCCTTTTCTATTCCATCCAGGCCACAAAGCATATTGGTCAAAGGTACCTGCAAGGAGGTTCATCTTCTCCCCTCAATTTGACCCACAAAACGTGAATGATCTTCAGACAGACTCAGAGCTATGCTTTAGTGATCTTCTCAGGAGATGTGAGCCAGAAGAGCCTGTAGACTTGAGTACAACCAGGGATAATAGTGTCAGAAAGCAAAGTAACACTGGAACACAGAATGAGTTACAATATAGAAAATGGCAGGACCCCACTAGAGAAATTCATTGTTATAATGAGTTAATGCTGAATGCCCAAGTAAGTTGGTCATATAATTTAAGAAAGCAAGTAACACTGTGGAAGATTTGAAAAGCATATAAACTTAACTAAAACTTGGGTTTTGTCATTTTATTGTTATCACTAAGAGTCAAAACTGTTAACTGTTTTTCTAAGAATGTACTATGTCTCAGAATTTAGTATTTATGACCAAGAAATAAAATATAAAGGTCATTATGAATAAGTAGAAGCAGTTTAGCATTACTAGTTTGTTCTGAATCTTATTCTACATCTTTTTTCTCCCTAAAAGTTCATAAAAGCTAATTTAAAATCATCACTCAAGATTACTTTCCATGAAAGCTCTTCTGTGTTATAAACACTTGAAAAATATTTTCCTATTTGCTCATCAAATCTTAGTGAGTTTTCTGTAATGTTGATGCATTCATATATCGCAAATGGCCATAAATATGCTAGGTACTAAATCATTTTTACTTACACAACATGGAATTCATGTATTCCAAAACACTGTAGAGTTTGAGGAAAACTAGAATGTGATTTGCAAAAGAGAAGTATAGATATGACTACAAAGTAAAGCACACAGATATCTTTTCCATTATCAGCCTTGAAATTGATCCTATTTCTAATTTTTCTCTAAAATCAGACGGTCTGATCACAATAAATTGCACAGATTACCAAACTCTTAAATGAGTAAAAAACTTATTAGAATAAAGAGAACAGAATACGAGGGCAATTAAAAAAAACAGGTAGTTTCTTTATACATTCCCTCAAGAATCTAATATTAGAAAAGACCTTTTGTCAGAGAGTCAATATTTATAGGTTTTTCTCATTAAAAAAGCAGAAGACCCAATGGGATGAGGATTGTTGGGACTGGTCTAGTGTGTAGGACAGATGCAGGAAATCCCAGTTGGCTGGGCTTATATGGGCTTCTCTTCCTTTCCAGGGATACAGGGAGCCCTTATTCTGGCTATAAATGGATTTGCCATGTGCTTTTGTGGAACAAGGATTTGTGCCCTGTCAAGCGAGTCCTTTTGTTCTCCTGTTAGGAGATATCAGGTTAGGTATCAGTGATTGCTGCCCCCATGCAGCCAAGCACAGTTAGGACAGTTGATGGGGCTCCCTGCCTTGTTCCAGAGCTCTTTGCAAGAAGCTAGTGACTTTACAGAACACTGGATGCATTTACACTGACTTCCGCTGCATCTGCAATGCATAGAAACTGTGTTTGCCATTTGCTCTATTTAGTAATTCATCAACACTCTTAACATGGAAGCACTTCTCTAATCTGTTTCGTTTAGATGATGTGTTCCTCCTCCTGCCAGACTATTGTAATCCATGTCTCTCACAGTCCAACTCTGAGAATCCACATCTCTCCTTTGTAGTCTTTCATTCCTGATTCTAAACTAGATTACATTGCAAATCCAATGGTCTGGATTCATCATTTGGCTTCTTTTGCCGTTGAAGTAGACATGACATGTCTTCCAGCTCTTCTGTCTGACGTGGAAGGCAGCAGCCTACACACCATGCTTATGCACTTGTCAGTGATGGTCAGAGAGGAGTTTCACTGAGTTCAATTCTGAATCTATTCACCTGCATTTATTAACTAAAACCATCATTTTTTCTACATATGAAAATAAGTTTATTCTATTACTTTGAAAAGCCTTGTAAGGAAGAACTCATGGTTGGTTATGCATCTTCACAAAAACAACCTATTTAAAAATATAAAACTGGTAAGTAGGAGTGAGTAGTAATGAAAATAAATTTACATGAAGGGAGAAGAATTTTCTTACAGAGGCTGAGGTTCCGTTTTTGGACTCCAAGCACTACAATGATGCGTGTGTATTCAATGCATCTTTACTACCATTATGTAGCATAACCTATTGAATTACTAAGGAATTTCTCTTCTCCTTTCTTCTCATTCCCTCCCTTCTCCACCATTTCCCCTATTCATTCTTCATTCTTTTGATTATTATTTGTTGATATCATTTGCTTATGTTATGGCCCATAATATTTACATTTATGGAGGTTCTTATGTTCCAGTACATGACACATCTTGAATACTGTCTTAAACAGTCTATTATTCCTCAACAATCTCAGTGTAATTCAAAACAGAAAAGTGATAGGAATGATTAGAATAGTTATTCAAATCTAAATTGGTAATTCCTATAGCAATATTTCCTGAGACCATATTTTATTTCAAATATATGTAAAATTTCTCACAGAGTGAGGCATATACTTCAAACATAAACCAATGTTTAACTCTCAATATTCAGTAAACATTAAATATTAGGACTATCAATATTTTATTTAAGTAAATGACATATAATTTCCAACTTCTCTTAAGAGAAAAATTTTTTTGTGGTCTTAACCAAAATCAACTGGATTGGTTGATTTCCTAATGATTTCTATTCTTTTCAAAGGAAAATTGAATCTTAATGTTGCTTTAATAGTTTCTCTAATGGCTCGAGATGCTGAACATTTTTTCATACTTTTAGACAAATTATGACCAGGTGTGATACATCTACAGAGAAGTAGATGAGGTAGGGGGAGAAGAATGGAAAGAGTTTGGATGAGGAGTTTGAGACGCCAAGTGGTAGGTGCTTAGGGTGGAAGAGTAACAGATGAGAAGAAATGTTTCATGTGGGGTCTTGTTCTATTGGAGTACTTTTAGTTGAGCAAAAGGATTAGTGTTGAGAATTGTCAGAAGATATTTGTGAGAGCAAGTGAAAAAAGTGAGAGAAAAGAAATTGACTTCGTGATTGAGGGAATCTATGTGGTTCTCAGATTCTACTGATAGGGAAGACAACAGGCTAACCAACATGAAAGCCAAAGGCTTAGGATGTAGAAGATGGAGAATTAATACTGGAGAAGAAACAGGTGACTGTGAGGGAGCTAAGTGAGGAAAACTAAAAGACATTTGAGGAGGACTGTATGCATTTGGAAATGGAATAAAGAAATACAGTAATAGCATTGCCTTGGGACTTTGAGATTAAGAACCTGGATACACATTACTAAATTAAAAAAAACTAAAACCTATGAAATATCCAATAGGAATACATTAAATAGTCCAATGAGACAATGTTTATGTGATTCCCATGTAGCTTTTTTTGCCAGACTCTGAGGGCTCACACCTCAAAATCCCCCTGGATATTTCATTGCAATGCTGATGCTAACTCATTTCTTTCCTCCAAGAAAGACCCACTTACTCCTTCTCTGCTTTTCTCTTGTGCCTTCAAGTTCCTCCAGCATGCCTAAGCAAGTGTTCTAATCTTGTAAGTAGCATTTCTTCTTTCCTGATTAATTTTGTGAGCTGTGCTTCTTTTGATATTATCATAATTTTTAAAATCTCTTTTCCCTTAGGGAATAGTCATCTGATTTTACTGAGTAAGATGGCAACTAAAACAATAATAGAAATATCTTCAAACAGACCACAGGGAAACGCATGGCTTCTTTGTACACTGAGGAGAAAGCATAACGTATGAGAGAATGACTGTTTTCAGTAAAGCTCCGCAAAGCGTATTCTCTTCACAGTAGTCACACGGATCCTCTGCCACTACATGTGCAACTAGGATAATGTCTTTACATTTACACTGCAGAGGGAGGAAGGGACTTACTGCGGTGGGAGCAATCAATTTTCCAAATTAGTTGCTAGACTACAATTAGAAAGCCAGTTTCTAGCTCAACACTGCATCCTTGGTAGACTTCGCCTTCGGTTAAGTTACTGCTCCTATCTAGATTGCAGCCTTTTTGATTGCTGCAGACATGCTCAGTTTATAACAAAACATGAGAGATATTTACCTGACAAGGAAACAAGACTAAGAATCAGATTCCCCTCTGGACACAGCCCACTGAAGTACATGCTCCGTCCGCCTGAGCTGTACTCCTCTGCTTCCCGTCTCTCCTTGGGG
This sequence comes from Thryonomys swinderianus, assembly GCA_004025085.1. Classification (NCBI taxonomy): domain Eukaryota; kingdom Metazoa; phylum Chordata; class Mammalia; order Rodentia; family Thryonomyidae; genus Thryonomys; species Thryonomys swinderianus. Next base: position 7,752 of record PVIC010053664.1, read on the forward strand.
GTCACCTTCACGGCAGAATTTCAGGGGCACTCAGCACATCAGTCTGGTACTATAATCATTAAATTCTTCCTCTGGAGTACACTTCATATGAAGGATACTCAAGTGCAGGCCAGACTTTCTAGTCCTAGTGACTTTGAAGTTACAGCTTTATATTTTCAAGTAAGATAAAATAGAGACAGGGAGAAATAAACAACAGTTTGCTATGCAGAAAGGGTCTAACTTTGCTCAAGGCTGTTTTCTGCCAAGAAAGATACACCAGAAGACCACAGATCTATATGGAACGTGGTAATAGAACTACCTTTATAATTCTAAAAATATGCAGCTCCTACAATTATTTAGCTAGGCTGATTCTAAACTTTCCATGTGATAAGTAGGATGAAATTAACTCTTAATTAGCTACTCACCTTATATCACGACATTATTTCCCTCAGAAGGCATCTATAAACCTCTGTCACATAGATGTTTAAGTAGAGATTCCTCAATATCCCCTATGAAGTGCAATGAGATTTTCCTTTAATATTTTCCCCATTACATTCTCAATAGCCCCTGTGCTAGGTGAACTGAATAGAAATTTTACCTATTATTATACTAACCCTTCTTGTCTCTTTCCTTGCCTTCTATTTTCCTCCTTCAGTAAGTTTTCTCATAATAAATCTCACAACTACTTTTATGAATTTAAGTCTTGAACTGTTAGTATTTTCTTGTAATAATAAAAATAATCACCAAAATTTTACAGACAAGCATTAGTGATTGTTAATTGTTGGGTGTGCATTATTTTGTAATTTCATGTGATTGGTAAAATAATCTACCAGATAATAAAATTGATGAAGCCATCAGAGATTATCAATAAAATTTGAAGAAAAAATCCACATTTAAGCATGAGTAATTTGACAAAGGCATCAGAACAGACTGAGGCAGAATAGGGTCTGTTTGAAAATCAGAAAAGTTTCTGATTGAACAGGTTGCCAGGGTAACCGTTTTACTGAGTAAGACATATACTATTTTACTTTATCATGAAAATATCTCCCAAAACTAGTATTATCACCTCAATTTTATAGGTCAAGATACCAAAGATTGGAAGCTTTCTTACCAGGGATAAGATCAACATTGATATGCAGGACAACTTGATTCTTAAATCTAAGTACTTTTCACTTGATTATTTTCCATTTCACAGGATAAAATATACAAATAACTATACCTAGAATTTAAACCTTTACCTCTCTCCTCTCTCTGAGTGTTAATTCTCTTTAAACATCCCAAATGAAATTGTTAAAAATCTATGTTGACAAAGTAAACTGCATCCAAAATAAATCATCATTTACTCTTCAGGGTTAGTGATTGAATAAAATCAGTTGAAAATTGATCACATTGATGATGATAAAAAAGTTGTTATAGCATAAGAGTAATATTAAGTAGCAAAAATCAACTTGGCATCTACTTATGTATATCACTGTGGCCTTTCAAATCACATTTAGCAAACATTTCCAGTGTTTTGTAACAATTATCTTTCCTATTGTACATTAGGAATGGAAAATATTTCTGTTGCCATGATGCAAATTTCCTTAATGCATTATTATGTTGATTTGCTGGTGATACCCTTTTGCTAAATGATGACAAATGATAAACTCTATAAGGAAATGTTAGTAAAACACATTGTGTCTTATTCTACAGCTGTGATAATCAGACAACATATTCTTGAGTGAACAACTAATATAATATTCAGAGGAGAATTATTTTTCAGCAACCTTAGTATTGTTGCTCTCATCAACTACATTTGCATTTGTGAAATTAAAGTCTTTGAATGATAAAATATAGTATGTGCAAAATCCCTTCTGTTGTCACGGATATAATTTCCAAAAACCATCATTGTAAAAGTTCATAGACCTAAATAACCCCATTCTGTAGAAACTCCTGGCTTTTTATTTTCAAATACATACTATATATCAACTTAAATTCTATTAACCAGAAATCTAAGTTAGTCAAGAATACAATTGCATTACATTACATATCATTCCAAAGCATCATAAAGTAGTTTAAAATAAAGAACCTGAGGAACTTGAAGAAATTAAAGTTTTCTTCAAAATTGGAATTAAAAAACAGAATTTGTGTTTTGTAAAGTTGAATAGCTAAATAACTGCCCCCTGCACTATTCACTCAAAGTAGAAACTTGCTGTTTTCTAAAATATGATAACCTCATCTCCACATCCTACCATCTAGTTAAAGTATCTGCTTCAAAACTGATCCTTTCC
>PVIC010053665.1:0-11774 GCA_004025085.1 Thryonomys swinderianus
TCACCTGGGGAGAAGTTTTAGGAGCAGAGAGCACATTCCGGAAGTTTTTAAGTACTCTCTGCCAGACAAAGTTATCTTTGTATTTTGAGTTCCTGTAGATTTAGATTCTAATCATGCTAAACCTATATGTTAACCACTAACTCCATTGTCCATTGAAAGCCTTGCAGGTAAGCACTGTAGCTAGAAATACTATAAAAGACCACTGAAGAATAAACTCAGGGCCTGCTCGGTACTGACTGAGAGGTCCTCCCGAGCCCATTTTCCTGTCTTCTTTTCTTAATCTGCGCCCCTCAACTTCACGACCCCGCTGTTTTGTCCGGCCGGCTCCGGCAGGGAACACGGCACATATTTGCTAGTGGTGGAGAGGCCAGTGAGAAGCAGATGTGGACAAGTAATGGAGTTGCATATAGGTGGAGAAAGCTGGCCTACCCTTGTAGGGAAGGAGGTGAATTTGTCTACTCTGTTGCTGAGTCAGGTTCTACTGAGTTCCCCATGCTTGCCCATTAAGACAGAGAAAGAGGCTGGGAGAAGTTGGGGGGCAGACAGCTAATTTTCTGGATCAGGTAGCACAAGAGGCTTACATTTTTAGAAGAAAAATCCAACCCTATAATTAAGGGGGGGTTCCTAAATAAACTCACTAGCTCCATTGGCTTTTAGTTGACTTTGAAAATCACTAACTTAGGGGCCACCTCGCTGAGTAACATAGTCTCCTACTAGCTTTACTGTGGGCGTCTCCTGTGATGTGGGGGTTATGGACGTGATGGTTGCCTAAGTTACTTTTCAGAGACCTGAGGACCTTCGTTGTCAGAAGCTCTGATTCCTCTCGGGCTTCCAGATACCTGATAGGTGACTTAACATAGGGTGAAAATGCTCGGCATCTCTCCCTTCATACTCCATCTCCTCTACTGCCTTATCCTTTGGCTCAGACTGTTTCTGCACAGAGACGTAACTGTGATTCAGGGAACTTTGGTGCAGAACTAGTAGTTCAAGTTTGAGCCTCCTGAGATTTCTTAATCTCTTTCATCTCCTTTTAAAAGTGAAGACACCAACATAAGAGTAACTAATATATTTAAAAATTTACTGGGTCATCACAATCAACAGATTACCAAACCCTAGTTTTCACAAGATCCCATTCCAAACCACCAGAGCAGCACCCACAAGCCCGCAATTATGGATCTTTTCGTACCCTGTCTCCCTGTCTTAACCTCTTGCCTAAGGACAGAAGGGTCTTGAAACTTAGGCTAAACTTAAATAGACATTCAGGGGACTCGGGCTGCATCTTCTCAGTTCTGCTGACTTATCAAACATCTTCCCTGGCTCCAACAGCTCATCCTTAACTCCCTCGATCCCTTTTGATGTAGTAAATAAACAGTTGGTGTCAATAACAAGCCTCCAGAGTGCCTGAAATCCCCAATGTCCAGAGGTGGGAGAAGTAAATTGGGACCTCAGAGCCATCCCCTGTTACTAGCTCCGCTGGGTTCCTCAGCCTCCTAAACCCTCACCCTGAGGCCAGCTCTGAGGACTCCTCCTCCTCCTCTTTCATTGCCCTGGTAGTTGATGTCACTCCAGATCTCCCCTCCCCATTCTGCACACAGGGCCTTGGGTTAGATCTGTTGCTGAACCCTACACACACCTTTGCCCTGCTCTGCAACCCCCCCCCCCCACCTCATCCAGGTAGATGGCTCTGGGGCTGGATCTCTGGCTCTCTTCCCCTGACAGCCCTAGAAGAAAAAGGCCCAAGGGAGGTCTGAAATGTCCTTTGGTAGATCCCTGGACCTTGGCTTGTGATGCAGGGGAGGCTCTCGGGAAGGCCCAGTGGGAGAACCATAGACAAGGCTGGGAAAAGGCTTCTTCCAGGAAGGAAATATCCACAGTGATCTCCAGGGCAGGCCCTTGCCTGGGTCCCAGTGACACACAGGCCAGGCGGGGAAAGACAGGGAGATGTATGCACTTAGTCACACTGCCGGTGTCCTGGTTTCCTCTCTCAGAGTGGGTGGCAGGCAGGTGGTCAGCTGTGCCCTCTCCCTGGGCCTGGGCCTGGGCCTGGCCCATGCTGTAATATGCAGCAGGTGGGGCCCTGACCCGTGCTATGTGCTACTTCGTGTGATTCTGCCCCTGCCCCTGGTCAAAGCACTGGCTGAGCCCGGCACAATGTAGCCATTTAAATCCAGGTGGTAAAAGAACATCCAGCAAAACAGGGCAAAGTTCACCGAGCAACATTACATAGAAAAAGGCAGGCTGTAAAACACAAAAGCCCAGTTTTGTGAAACAAATACACACAAATAAACTGAGTCATAGGGAATAAATAAAACCTATATAAAATCTAAACAAGAAACATTGCTGTTATGTAAGTAAATGTAGATAATTTTTGTGGTGCAGCATGAAATAAAAGGCTTGTTATAAAATTGGAAGGTCAATTTTTTTTTCTTTTTTTTTTCTTTTTGGAGACAGGGCCTCACTTTGTAGTTCAGGCTGGCCCTGAGCTCACTATGGTGCCCAGGCAAGCCACTGCAAACTCAGCAATCCTGTCTCTGCCTCCCAAGTGCTGGTATTACAGGCGTGAGCCACCACTGAGCCACCACGTCCAGCATTGTGGTATGCGGTGTTGATTGTTGGTGGGCGTGTCTCCATGCCCAGCATTATATGTGGTTACCGGGGATCGAACTGAGGTCCTTGCGCTTGCGAGGCAGGTGCCGGTGCCAGAACCACTGAGCTAACCCTCCGGCCCCCAGGAAGCTCAATTTTTAAAGAAACTTACGATGGTGACAATCTAAGTGAAGAGAAATTGTCACCATGTGAATCTTAGTGTTTACTGGTCCTTATTCTGGGACAGAACACCTAAATGCTTAATGGCAAATGTTCACAGCAGCCCTTTGAAAGGATCTTCATTTCCTATAACTGAGGCCCCAAGAGGGACTGAGAAGTTAAGTACATGTCCCAGGTCACATAGTCAGTAAATGGCAGGAGTACAGTTTAGGCCTAAGCAGCTGGGTTTACAGGGGAAATGATGGGGGAAAAAAAAATCTTATCTCAAGGTGCACAGGTGGGGAGGGTTTCCCTGAGGCTCTTTACTTTATACTTTTTTGTAGTCTTTTGCTTTCTCCCAAACAACATGTTATTTTGGTAATCAGTGTATAATCATTCCCACTCTACTCACGAGAAAAAAATGTAACAAGACAAGAAATGTCCCAGGAAGGTAGTCTTCTTGCATGTTGGCACCCTGTCTTGTCCAGGGCAGGTTGCAGAGGGACAGGATGAGGGAAGGGTGCTGTGTGTGCACCATCCCTGCCATGGACCCAGAGCCTCGGGGTGGGCCAGGGAGGAATTGGCCTCCTCACTACTGAGCCAACCCTAGACCGGGTTGGCCTTGTGTGGGGCTGGACTCCCTGAGTTTGAGGAGGGGTGTGTGTGTGTGTGTGTGTGTGTGTGTGCATGTGTGTAGGTGTGTAGAGCACACAGAGGAATCTTGCATCTTTCCTGTCTCTGGGGACCACCTTTCCATGTGGATTCCCGCCCCACACAAAACAAGGCTGCTGCTGCGGCCTACTTAGTGACCCGCAGGCCATCACCACCCAGCAAAGAGGCTGCTGGCCCCTGCACAGCACAGAGGAAGGGACTCTGTAGGAAACAGTTTGAGTCCTACGCTGGCTCGTAGCTGTGGGCCTGGGCTCTAAGTTCTTTGGGCTTGAGGTTCATCTTTGTTAAAATGGCTGATGCTGCACATTGCCCTGGCACATGCCTGTATTTCAGCTATACGAGAGGCTGAGGCAGGAAGATCCCAAGTTTCAGACCTACCTGAACAACCCAGTGAGACCTGGTCTCAGAAAAAAATAATAACAAAAATCTGGGGATGTAGCTCACACTCCCTAAGTTCAGTTCTCAGGACTGAGTAGGGGGGAAAAATAGCTGATGGTGATTGCAAAGTTTATACACGATGTAGGTACATAGGTCACATGTCTGGGGAGGGGGTGTCAATAAATGTGTCCAAAGTCAGCTTGCTTGTGCTGCTGCCAGCCTTCTTTGTGGAGACCCCAGAACAACATCTCTTCTGACAGGCGTTCTCTTGCTTCTTCAGCCGCCCCAGCAGGCGCAGCGCTCATCAGGCCGCCATCTTGGTCTCTAGAGTGGCTTCTCAGCCACCTGCTGCCAGCAGAATCCCTGGGAAGCCTGGATGAAATGCAAAGGCCTTGACCCCACTCAGGAGAGTCTGGCTGGGGCAGTCCAGGCCGCAGTCTCAGAACCCCACCTTTCCCATCTCTCCAGTGGTTGCGATGGGCGCAAATGCGCCACCACAGTCCCACCGCAGGTGTGCTCCCAGAGGCGGCCAGGTGAGGCCAGAGCCCGAGCAGCACCGGTCTGCCCGTCAGCCTTTTGCCAGCCCTCTCAACCTCCTGCGGGGCCCTGTGGGGTGTCTTTGCCCGGGACAGGCAGCATCACTCCAGAGGAGCTTGCTCTGCTCCTGGCAGTGTGTGATACCTGGGCCCGGAGCCCCAGACTCCCGACCTGTGATCGTCAGTAGCTTTTGCGTCCTGAATGTTCATCCGCATAGAGGCGTAGAGGCGGCCTAACAGGGCTCCGGAAATGGAACCGCTGAGCGCTGTCTGTGGCTCTGTACCCACCTACCAGGCGGGGGTCACAGCCCCGTGAAAGAGCACGGAACACAGGTCTCCTGACTGGATGCCAGGACGCGCCCTCGGTGGCAGGGGGCAGGTACGGCGCAGCGGGTGGGGGCTGCCTCCTGGGCCGTGGCTAGAAGAGGCCTGCAGAGAAAACAGGGTTGCTCTGCTCTGCGGCTGACCGTGTCCTGAGGGGGAGGCCCTGGACAGGACTGTGCTCTCGGAACGGCCACGGCCTCTGTAACACAACGCGGACACGCCCCGCACCTGGCCCTTCAGTGCCCTCTGAACGTGGCCTTCCAGGTTGCAGGGGGACTCGGGAGACCCGTCACCCCTAATTCCTGATTCTGAACTACCTCCCTCGCCATGGTCACCGACTGCCAAGGCAAGGGCCTAACCCACCGGCCAGCCCTGCCTGTCCCCGCACCGCTCCCCTGGCGGGCTCCGGCCCGAGTCCCTGGAGAGCCAGAAACCCAGGTTCATGTGAACGCTTGGAGCCTGTTTCCTCATCTGTGAAACGCAGACGCCACAGCTGCTAGTCACTGGATGTGAGCCCTGGCAGGCTCTGGGCTAAGCATGCCACACCCCAGGGACGGCGGTGGCTTCTGAAGGTTTCCTGAGCCGGCCAGCCCCAGCACCAAGGCACCCGTCCTGGCTGTCTGCAGAGTGGTGAGGGGTCCCTCTGCTGTACAGTGGGTGAACTGCAGCAAGGAAAGACCAGCGGTTCCGCCCTCTGGGCTGTGTACGGAACCGCAGGAGCCCGCAGACAGAGCGGAGGGCGCTGTCAGGCCAGTGTCTGCCGTGCCATTGCTCCTACCACCAGGCTCTACTTTGAGGAGAGGTTCTAGGGTGAGGCAGGGGTCAGGAGGACTGGACAAAGCCCGGGAGGGAGAGGCCCAGTGGGCTGGGGTCTGGGTCTGCCCATCAGGCTGGTGATGACACGGGTGGGCAGAGGGGCATCCAGTGGGGACACTAGTAGACTTGGAAGACTCTAGAGGTTTTGTAACCCCTATGTTTGCCGGTCATACTGGCTCTTATTTATTGAACACCTCTCTGGCAGGAGCTAAGTGGAACCTGCTGGTTACTGTTTCTTTACTTTTCAATAATACGGCCAGTTAGGTATGCTAGGTCCATTTCGTGAGCAGGAAACTAAGGCTTGGACATGTAAAGTCGAATCTCCAGGATCTGGGAGCACGGGCCGGCATTCCGCGCCGTCTACACCAGTGCCTTCCCGCCAACCTCTCCGCCTCCTGTTTGCTCTCTCCCCTGTCCCTCCAGGGGCAGTCACGAGCTCCTAAAAAGAATGGGCCCTTCTCTCCTGACCTCTCTCCTCGCCTCTCCTCTGTCCTGGGGGAGGGGAGCGCCAGCCACAGGCACCTCAGGCAGTGGCGCTAGCCCGTTTCTTTACACCTCTGGCGTCACTATGGGGCCATCTGCTGGTCACCTTTAGCTAGTGCCTCCCACACATTTCAAGCTCACGGTGCTTTAGGCGGAAGCCGGCCTTCTCCCCGTTCTCCACTCCCGGCTCCTCACGACAGTATCTGTATCAGGCCGCACTCCCAGTACTCATTACGCACTACCCAGTCCTCAAGTTCTGTATTTGTCTTTATTAAGCCTCCAGAATCCATTCAGAGTTTTACTGCCCCGCTGTCTCTGCCATAGTATAGACACCCCAACCCACAGTCCCCTCAACCTCCCAAGCTGTCTTCCCTTCGGCGGGAGGCCCCCTCCTGGCCCTTCCCCACCACTGTCCAACGGAACTTTCTAAAATTCAGATCTACCTATGCCGCTGTCCTACTTTGAAATCCTTCCAGTTCTTCCTATCGCTTGAAAAACAAGACAAAATTTGAAAATCCTTCATTTGTTCCCTGCCCCATACGGTTTATACCTTTCCTGCTCCACACTCAGGCTCAGAGACTCCTGACGCTCCCTGCGCAGAAGTGTACCCGCCTCACCCCGTGGTCCGCTGTACCTTCCGTCTCTCACCTGACTGGATGGAGATCACCTATTTCTCTTTTCCACCTCGCCTTTCCATCTCCTCTTTCCTTGTGGTACTGGGGATCGAACTCAAGACCTTGTGCTTACAGGCAGGTGCAGAACCACTGAGCTACACACCCGGCCAGAACATCTCCTCTTTCGAGAAGGCTTCCTGGAGTACACAGCGCTACTACATCCCTCCGCTGGGTGAGGGTTTGCAGCCTGAGATAGCACCCCTCTTCTTTCCTCTGTGCGATGTTCAGACATGGTGGATATCTCAGTTGTATTTCCTACTAGACAGTGAAGTGCCTGACAGCTAAGGGGTGGTGGCCACTGAGTGAGAGGAAGAAAGAAGGAGGGACAGAAGGGACCAGAAGTTAGGAGAACAGTGGTTGGGAGTGGAAGGAGGGGACCAGAACCCTGCTCTGAGTGGGTGGGCGGTGTCTGCTGGACAGATATCTCCCATATCTGGCTGCATACAGGGTCGGATCTCCCCACTTGTTCCTGTCTCTGTCCTACGGCCTGCTGACTCTTGCACACTAGCCCTGGGAGGCCAAGGGGCCTGGAGGTGATCAGACACGTACCCTGAGATCATCCTCGCTCCTTTCCTGGGGACCTGCCAGCTTCTCGGGGAGGCTGCAGAGGGACAGGATCACGAGCTGGGCTCTGCTCTCCTTGGCCACCCCATGTGCAGAGCCCTCTGCTGAAATCCCGAGTCGTGTACATTCCAGTGTGTTGCCACCCTTTATTCTAGCTGAGACTGGGCTGGGCCCAAGCCAGAGGGAAGGGACTGAGCTCTGGCCAAGGAGACCAGAGGATATAGCAGGATTAGGATTAGAGCAGGGCAATAGGTGAGACGAAATCCGAATGGGGTCTTGAAACAGAGAAAACAGTCAAGGGCATTGCTGGCAGGAGGACAGCCAGTGAGAGGCAGAAGTGTTCAGGGACAGGGAACAGCGGTTTTACCTGGGGCTGGACTTCTGGGATGAAGTAGAAGGAAATCAGCTCGGAAGGGACATTGGAACCATGTCCTGAAGTTTGAACTTTGTTTTTGAGACAGAGGTCTTGCTTTGTAGTACAGGCCAGCCTTGAACTCGTGCCAATCCTCCAGCCTCAGCCTTCTGAGTACTAGCATTACAGGTGTGTGCCGCCCCTGTTGCTGAACCAGTTCTGATCGAGACCCACAGGACAGCGGGCCGGATTGGAGCCACAGTACTTGCAAGCCAGGCGGCCAACCCCTCAGTCTCAGTGGCTTTCTCCTATGGGACAATTAGGGGACCATTCCACATAATGGCCAGCAGGGGGCAGCACTAACTCACGTTCCCTTAGGTCAGGACGCATCCCCCTCAGGACTCCAGATCTTGAGAGGACTAGGGTGCGGTGGCCTTTCTGGGAGTGGAGAGGCATACCCACAGGCTCAGAGGAAGTGGGCCAGCTGTGCACAGCTGGGGAAGAGGAAAGGCCAGCCGGCTGGATTATGGCCACCGGAGCAAGGTCCCTGGGCATATACGCCCCCACACCAGCCAAGCTTCTCAGTTGAGCCTGTCAGGTTTTGCTATCCACACCCTTCCTTCCCAGTGGGGGACCCTTAGCTTTGTGAGGTGTCTGAATTAGGCCTCTGGGGGGCACTCCAGCCCCTTTGGGATCAAACCAAATCTGAATGGAGACATGGTGACCCACCACTCCTTCCTCTCCTCCCTCCCAGAGATGGATGACTAGGCTGTCAAGATGACGGGAAAACAATTATGCGGCCGTCCACACAGCAGCCCCTGTGCGAGGGACAAAGACGTAAAAAAGAAACTGCGCTTGTTAAAGCAGCACCTCCTCGCGCAGGTGACCCCGTGTCCTGGGAGGTCTTCGGAGGAGCGTCTACTGCTGTGTAGGTTCTGACAAAACAAGTGATATCGGAGCAAGGCCTGGAGACATACCCCGGATTTTACCCCTCCCGGCAGGACCCAGCAGGGCAAAGGCTTGGAGCTGAGGCCGCCGTCAGAGGCTGCTGATGGGCAGGCAGAGCCGTCGTGGACTGCAGGGACCACTTGGTGTGCAGCCGGCACGTCGGTCCGCTTGCTCACGTGACCTCCGCTGCTCACCTCAGCCCTCAGGTGCTGTGACCCCCACTTCAGAGAGAGGCTGGAGGCCATGGTGAAAGGACGGCCCGGTACGGAATGCGGCAGCTGACCTCCGGGTCTCGCTGGGGCCTGGTGTCCAGCGGTGTACGGGAGTGCAAAGACCAGAAAGTCCTCTCCCAGGGACCACCCGCTTGGCAGCCACACCGGGGGCTGTGAGAGGTAGAAGCCTGTTCTTAAACAGTTATCTATTTGTCCGTGTTTTAATATTTTCTCTTCCTCTTAGAATTCTTGAGCAGATTGTACTTTTGTGGATCAGAGATTTTTTTTTTTTTTTTTTTTTTTTTGAGACAGGGTCTCACTTTGTAGTTCAGGCTGGCCCCGAGCTCACTATGTAGCCTAGGCAAGCCTCGAACCCAGCAGTCCTCCTGCCTCTGCCTCCCGAGTGCTGGGATTATAAGCGTGAGCCATCACGCCAGGCACTGTAGTATGTGGTACTGATTGCTGGTGGGTGTGAGCCACCATGCCCGGTATTTTTTTTGTATGTGGTTACTGGGGATCAAACCAGGGACCTTGCACTTGCCAGGCAGGTGCCAGAACCACTGAGCTAAATCTCTGGCCCGATCAGAGACTTTTTTTTGAGCCTAGGTCAGAAGGACAGGGCAGGAGGATGTAGATGGCGTAAGGGAGGAGAGGCTAGAGCAGAGCCCTGGGGCCTGTGCTGGTTTTCGAAGGTTGACTTGGTGCCCCAGGCCCCAGCTGTCAGTCTGGATGGGGCAGAAATCCCGATAGGCCTCTCTCCGTGGGCTTTCTCTTGCAGATGAAAGACAGTCCTATTCTCGCTCCTTGACTTGCTGAATAAATAACACCTGGCTTCCTTTGAGATGGTCCATCCACTAATGTCCACATCAAATCATTGCTTGGCTGCATCCTCTGTGATTTCTCCCAAACACGCTTTCTCATTCCTTTTACATAGAGAGCCTGAGACCCTTCCAAAATTTGAAATTTTGTACCTTTTGGATTCAAAAATTCATTTTATCTCTTTTTTTCATCTTGCATTTTACTACAAGTACTTCAGTTCCAAAGGTATTTCCACATTTTAGATATTTTGTTATACAGCACCCCGCTCCCACTTCCAATTTTTCTTTTAGTCTTTTCACAGTTCTTTAGCAAAACGTTATAAACTAGCTAGCTTATAAACAACAGAAATTTATTTCTCACGGTCTGGGAGAATAGCAGGTCTGCAGTCAAGGCCCAAGCAGATACTGGTTCATGGAGGGCAACTTCTAGCTGTGTCCTCAAGGGGAAAGGAAGATAGCTGCTTAGTCTCTTCTGTAAGATAGGAATCACTCAAAGGCTTCCACCTCTTAATGCCATCACCTTGGGGACTAGGATTTTCATACATAAATTTTGAGGGAACACAAACATTTAGACTACGGCAGCCCCTTTCTGAATAATCATCTAGTTTTCCTAAATTGGGAACACTCATCTTTTCCTGGCCTAGGACCCTTCAAAAATAATTCTAGGGGCGGAGATTTAGCTCAGTGGTTCTGCCGCCTGCCTAGCAAGTGCAAGGTCCTGAGTTCCATCCCTGGTAATCACATACAACAATACCAGGCATGGTGACTCACGCCCACAAGCAATCAGTACCACACACCACAGTGCTGGGTGTGGTGACTCACGCCTGTAATTGCAGCAATCAGTACCACACACCACAGTGCCAGGCGTGGTGGCTCACATCGTAATCCCAGCACTCGGGAGGCAGAGGCAGGAGGAATGCTGAGTTCGAGGCTTGTCTGGGCTACTATAGTGAGCTCAGGACCAGCCTGGACTACAAAGCAAGACCCTCTTCCAAAAAAAAAAAAGTATAACATTGTAACAGTATAGCAGGGAAGTGTACATAAAAATCAAAACCATTCTACCCATTCTTTCTCCTGGTCTCGTCTTATTCCCCAGAGAACCATTCCACAATTTCCTGTTTAAGCATAAGATGTGCTTATACATAGACGAGCCTATTTAGGTACAAGCCACGCTGTGTGTTCTTTGAAAAATATACAAATGGGGCCATACCATAAACATATTGTGTTGTAATTTACTTTTTTTCTCTTAGTGTTAGAATTGGGACACAGTTCAAATAGTAGACACAGTCTCAGTAGATCTACTCATTCTTTGTAATGATTGCAAAGCACACTGTAAAAATGTGAATGGCCGGTTTTATTTTTTTCATTCCTCCGCCCTCTTCCCTTCTTCTCCTTCCTCTCTCTTCCTACCCCCAAGCCTCCCTCCTTTCCTCCCTTCTCCTTTCTTTTCTTTTGCTCTTTCTTTTTTCCTTTCTTTTCATTAGACTACTTATAGTTTTTTTTTTTTTTTTTTGAGACAGGGTCTCGCTTTGCAGTTCAGGCTGGCCCTGAGCTCACTATGTAGCCCAGGCAAGCCTCGAACTCAGCAATCCTCCTGTCTCTGCCTCCCGCGTGCTGGGATAACAGGTGTGAGCCACCACACCTGGCTACTTACAGTTTTTTGCCATTGCAGACACTGCTAGATGTACAACTATATTTGTAGACCAGTGTTGCCAACTAATTAATAATGTTGGTGTTTAAAATTTAAATATATGTTCCCAAACTGCATTTCAAAAACTTTGTAATGCTTTATGGTTCTACCAATAGTGTGTAAGGATGTCTATTCCCTTATATTTACACCAATGCTAATATCATAATACTTAAATCTTTGCTAATTTTATAGGTTAAAATGGAATGTACTTTTAATAGTTAAATGCCTCAGAATAAGGTACAGTACTTAGTATGAACTGGTTCCTCAGTCTTTGAGGGTTTGTTCCAGTACCCCCAGTGGATGCCTGAAACCAAAGATAGTATCAATGCTATACATACTGTTTCCCCTCTGTAAATCCGACACCTTCCCATCTTGCTTAAGCATGTATCATGTACTGTGGCTGTAACTTATGTAGTCTGAGGTGTGACAGAAAAGCTAGCCTACATTTCTTTTCTCTTGGACACCTTTTCATAGACAGAAGATGCATCCTTACCATAGATCTTGGCATCCTCAGCAACTGATTTTCTTCTTTCTTTATTACCTTGAACCTTTTTACCTTTTC
>PVIC010053666.1:0-11742 GCA_004025085.1 Thryonomys swinderianus
AAAAAAAAAAAAAAAAGCGATAACAAAAACTGCTAAGAAAAGAGACAGGTAATAGAAAAGGTACACACAGTTGGAAAAAATATTTGCCAAATAGTCAACTGTCAAAAGGTTTAACATCCAGAATATACAACATCTCAAAAACAAATAATACAGTTATAAAATAGGAAAAGAACCTGGATAGATACTTCTGAAATGAAAGTTGCCAACAAATATATGAAGAAATGCTCAATATTATTAGCTATCAAAGAAATACAAATCAAAACTACAGTGAGATAACATCTCACTTGGACTATTAAAGATACTGACAAATTCCGGTGATGATGTGGAGATAAAGGAAATATAAATTAATATGGCCACCATGGAGGATAGTTCTAGAGTGGCTAAATATTGATTTATGATCCAAGTACTCTACTTCTGGGCAAGTATATTAAACCCAAGGAAATAAAAGCAGAGCAAAGGGATACACTGAACATGTGCTTCCTGTGGTACTACTCACAATAGCTAATACTGTAAATAGAGTCAACCTAGTTGCCCATCAACAGGTGAATGTGAAAAGAATAGTTTTATGTACAATGAAGTATTTATCCATAAAGAAGAATGAAATCCTGTCATGTGCAGCAAAACAGATTGAACCAGAGATCATTATTTTAAGTGAAATAAGGCAGACACAGAAAGACAATCCTGCCTAAGGTCTTTCATGTGTGGAAGCTAAAAACAGCAACCTGAAAGTAGTACAGTGATCATAGCTTGGGAAGAGTATATGTGTGTTGGAGGAATATAAAAAAGGATAGATTTGGGCTGGAGATTTGGCTCAGCCGTTCTGGCGCCTGCCTTGAAAGTGCAAGGTCCTGAGTTCAACCCCCAGTAACCACATACAATGCGGGCGTGGTGACTCATGACTACCAGCAATCAATACCACATACCACAGTAGCAGGCGTGGTCACTCATGCCTGTAATCCCAGCACTCAGGAGGCAGAGACAGGAGGATTGCCAAGTTTGAGGTTTGCCTGAGCTACATTGTGAGCTCAGAGCCAGCCTGAACTACAAAGTGAGACCCTTCTCAAAAAAAAGGATAGGTTTGATCAGATATATATACATAATATACAATATATATGGCTATATAGAAATTAATTATGTTAATATATACAAGTATTAGACATTAAGAATATTTTAAAAAATAATACAGTATCTCTTTGACATGAACACCTGTAGATGCAAATGAGCTCTAGAAAGTATGACAGCTTTTATAGAGTGGGAAATTTCCATAGGAAATTTGGTGTGGGAATGTAATGAGGGGAAGGAATAAATATGATACAGAAAGAAAATAAAAGAGTATGTATAAAGGGGGTGGGGAGGTGTGGGTGGGTAGGGATATGGGTAAAAATAAGAATTGGCTTCTGTCATATACTGGTATAAATGCCCCAATGTTATACATGATTGTGAGATGTATGTAAATTGTACCAATAAAGAATTCAATAAAAAAATAATACAGTATCAGCTGGGTGTGGTGGCTCACACCTGTAATCTCAGCCCTTGAGAGCAGAAGCAAGAGGATTGCCAAGATTTCAAGGCCAGCCTGAACTACAAAGTGAGATCCTGTCTCAAAAAACTAAATAATAATAATAATGATACAATGTCTTTAGCCTACCATTAGTAGCAGTCTCTGTAACAGTGAAATTCCAAGGATTCAGAAGTCATCCCCCAGAAGTCAAGGATAAAGTATGGTTAAATTTTTTAAAGTAATAGAGATTGAACCTAGAGCCTCCACCTTGAGGTATATCATCACATATTTTTTTTTTTTATTTTGTTTGACACTGACTCACTAAGTTGCCTAGGATAAGCTTGAACTTTCAATCTCCTGCCTCAGATTCAAAGTGCTGGGATTTCAGGTGTATGCCACTATGGCTGGATAACAGCTGCCTTTTTTTTTTTTTTTTTTTTTTTTTTGAGACAGGGTCTTGCTTTGTAGTTCAGGCTGGCTCTGAGCTCACTATGTAGTCCAGGCAAGCCTCGAACTCAGCAATCCTCCTGTCTCTGCCTCCCCAGTACTGGGATTACAGGCATGCACCACCATGCCCCGCCATTGTGGTATGTGGTATTGATTGCTGGTGGGCGTGAGTCTCCACACCCAGCATTGTATGTGGTTACCAGGGATTGAATTTAGGACCTTGCGCTTGCGAGGCAGGTGCCAGAACCACTGAGCTAACCCTCCAGGCCGACAGCTGCCTTCTTTATTCTACAGTAAACAGGTACAGACCATCTAAAATAAAATAGGAACACCTAAATTATGTTGATTATTCATAGTTTTTGTGTGTTTTCTGTTTGAATCATATGAAAGCATTCAAGAAAGCACAAAGAATTTATAATTGGTGTACAGAAGGCTGAATGACACTGACCATTAATTGATAGCATAAATTTCCATTTGGAAAATTCAGAGGTTATTTACAACATTTTAAAATAGTGTGACAAGTAGTGTAGTTAGCCATTTACTGTTTCTAGCAGAATGGGAAATACTCTGTTTTTGTTTTTGTTTTTTTGTTTTTTGAGACAGGGTCTAGCTTTGTAGTTCAGGCTGGCCCTGAGCTCACCATGTAGCCCAGGCAAGCCTCGAACTCAGCAATCTGCCTGTCTCTGCCTCCCGAGTTCTGGGATTACAGGCGTGAGCCACCACACCCAGCAGAAATACTCTGAATAATGTTACTGAAAATGGCAACAGACGTTGGATAATATTGTAGAACAGCTGATGAATAATTTTTTTTTTTTGAGACGAAGTCTCACTTTGTAGTTCAGGCAGACCCTGAGCTCACTGTATAGCCCAGGCAAGCCTTGAACTCAGCAATCCTCCTCCCTCTGCCTCCCGAGTGTTGGGATTACAGGAGTGAGCCACCATGCCTGGCACTATGACATGTGGTACTGATTGCTGGTGGGTTTCAGTCACCACTCCCAGTATTGCTGTATGTGATTACCAGGGCTTGAACCAGAGACCTTGCACTTGCTAGGCAGGCATGAGAACCACGGAGCTAAGTATCTGGCCCCAAATAATTTAAGACATAGTAAGGTGCAAGAGCAAACAATAAAAGCCAAGAGAAGGAAGCATCATGAAAGAGAAATCAGTCCATCTCAGATATAACCATTAATATCAGTGAGCTCAATGCACCAATTAGAAGACACAGACTGGCAGAATGGATTAAGAAACAAGATCCTATAATATGCTGCATACAAGAAACACACCTAACTCAGAAAGAAAGCCATAGACTGAAAGTAAAAGGCTTGGAATACTATTCTCCATGTGACAAGAAACTGCAAATAAGCAGGAGTGGCTATCCTGTTTGCAGACAGAATAGATTTCAAACAAAACTGATTAAGAGAGACAAGGACACTACATCCTTGTACAGAGAACAACCCAAGAGAAAGAGATGACATTCATAAAGATGCACCAAATTTGAATGCTCCCAACTATATAAAACAAATATTAATGGATATGAAAACCCTGATAAGCTTTAATACAATAGTAGTAGGGGATTTCAGTACCCTACTGTCACAGATAGATGGACTGGACAAAAAAAAAAAATGTAATACTTGAATTGAACCAAATGTTTGAACAAATAGACTTAATAGATTTTTATGGAGTATTTCACCCCACAAAGTCAGAATTTACATTATTCTCAGCTGCCCATAGGTCATTCTCCAAAATAGATCACATGCTAGTTTATGGAACATGTTTAAATAAGTTCAAAGGAATTGAAGTTATCTCCTGTACAGTGTCAGATCATAGTGCCTTGAAATGGAGCTGAATAGCAAAAGAAATTCCAAGATTCTCACAAACACTTGAAAATTAAACAACACTGGTGAACAACTAATAGGTTACAGAAGAAATTAAACAGTTTTTACAATTAAATAATAATTCCAGTACAACACACAGGAATTTACAGGACACAAGGAAAGCAGTTCTACAAGAGAAATTCATAGCAGTGAACACCTACACCTGGAAAACAGAGCAAGCTCCAGTAAACAATCTATTGTTGAACCTCAAGCTACTAGGAGAGAAGCAAGACAAACCCAAAGCTCATGCTAGGGAGGAAATTATAAGGAAGCAGAAATTAATGCAAAAATTAATTAATTTTTGTATTGTAATAAACAATTAAAAAATCAAATCAGAGTTGGCTCTTTGAAAGGATAATCAAAATTGACAAACCCTTAGCCAAACATTCATTATGAAATGAAGGAAAAGGCCCAAATCCATCCTATTAGGAATGAAAAGGGGGAAATCACCAAAGATTCAGCAGAATTCCAGAGGATAATAAATGCCTACTTTGAAAATCTGTACTCCAATAAGATGGAAAACACAGAAAAAATGGATTGATTGCTAGACATATGAACTTCTAAAGTTGAAGAAGACATAAAAATTCTAAACACCCCAATATCAGTCTGTCAAATTAAAAATGTTTTATAAAACCTGCCGACACAAAAAAAAAAAGTCCTGCTCCTGATGTCTTTACTGCTGAATTCTACACAACTTTTTTTTTTTTTTTTTTTTGAGGCAGGGTCTTGCTTTGTAGTTCAGGCTGGCCCCGAGCTCACTATGTAGCCCAGGCAAGCCTCAAACTCAGCAATCCTTCTGTCTCTACCTCCCGAGTGCTGGGATTATAGGCGTGAGCCACCACACCCAGCTCTACACAATTTTTAAAGAAGCGTTAATGTCACTACTTCTTAAACTCTTTAATGAAATAAAAAAGAAGCAACACTCCCAAATTTATTCCTGGAAGCAGCCATTACATTGATTCCAAAAGGAGAGAAAGACCCAACCAAACGAGAACTACAGGCCAGTCTCCCTAACAAATATAGATGCAAATGTCCTTAATAAGATACTAGTAAAGACCATCATGATCATACACCCTGACCAAGTTGGATTTATTCCAGGGATGCAAGATGGTTCTGCATATGTAAATCAATTGATGTAATACAGTATATTAACAGACTCAAGGACAAAAACCATAGAATCATCTCAATCAATGCAGAAAAAGCATTTGACAAAATCTAACACCCATTCATAATCAAAACCCTACAGAAAATTAGAATAGATGGACTTCATCTAACCTAATACAAGCTATTTATGAGAAACCAACAGCCAGCATCATTCTAAATGGTCAAAAACTGAAACACCAGGAAGAAGACAATGATGTCCACTATCACTGCTCCTATTCAATACAGTACTGGAAACATTAGCTACAGCAATTAGACAAGAAAAAGAAATTTAAAAAAAGATAAGAAAAGGAGAAGTTTAACTCATTATTTGCCAATAATGTGAATCTCTATAGATTCTAAAAACCAAAAGACTGCTAGGCTTAATTGGCAAATTTAGTAGAGTAGCTGAATACAGGCTCAATGCTTGAAAATCAACAGCTTTTATATATATATATATATATATATAAACAACAGACTCATTGAGAGAAATTGGGGAGTCAATTCTTTTCACAATAGGATCCCATAATATGAAATATCTAGGAATCAATCTAACAAAGGGGGGTAAAAGATTTCTACTGTGAAGACTTCAGCACTCTGAAAAAAGGAGATTAAAGAGGATATCAGAAAATGGAAAGACATCCCTTGTTTCTGGGTAGGAAGAACCAATATCATCAAAATATCATCACCACTGCTGTATAGATTCAGTGCAATCATGATTGAAATCCTAACAATGTATTTTACAGAGCCTGAGAATATAATCCAAAAATTCATCTGGAACCATAAGAGACCTAAAATAGCAAAAGCAATTCTAGGCAACAAGGACATACGAGGAGATGACAATATCCTCAGCTTGAAACTGTACTACAAAGCCACTGTGATAAAAACAGAATGATATTGGCAAAGTAACAGACCTGAGAATCAGAGCGAATTAGAAAATGCAGAAACAGGGCCGGAGATTTAGCTCAGTGGTTCCAGCGCCTGCCTTGCAAGCGCAAGGTCCTGAGTTTGAACCCTGATAACCACATATAATGCTGGGCGTGGTGACCCACGCCCACAAGCAATCAATACCACATACCACAGTGCCAGGCGTGGTGGCTCACCCCTGTAATTCCAGCACTCAGGAGGCAGAGACAGGAGGATTACTGAGTTTGAGGCTTGCCTGGGCAACATAGGGAGCTCAGGGCTAGCCTGAACTACAAAGGAGACCTTTTCTCAAAAAAAAAAAAAAAAAAAAAAAAAAAAAAAAAAAAAAAAAAAAAAAAAAAAAAAAAAAAAAAAAAAAAAAAAAAAAAAAAAAAAAAAAAAAAAAAAAAAAAAAAAAAAAAAAAAAAAAAAGAAAGAAAATGCAGAAACAACTCTAAACATACTAAGCCTCCTCATCTTTGACAAAGGAACTAAATGTTCTCAATGGAGGAAAGATATCCACTTTAACAAATGGTGCTAGGAAAACTGGGTTTTAACCTTCTGAAGATTATAACTAGACCTATGTCTTTCACCATGCACTAAACTAAGATCAAAGTGGATTAGAGACTATATATTAAAACAGAATTGCTAAACCTGATACAAAACAGGTTACATAGAACTCTTGGAGGATAAACTTAGGGAAAAACTTTATGAACAAAACCTCTGCAGGATGAGAACTAGCAGAAAGAATCAACAACTGGCATTTCATTATTAAAAAGCTTCTGCAAAGCAAGAGAAACCACCAGCAGAGTGAAAAGACAACTGACAATAAGGAAAAATTTTTACCAGCTGTTTTTCAGACAAAGACTACTTTCTATGGTAAATAAAGAGCTTTAAAAAAATCAGCCATTCCCCAAATTTAAAGACCCAGTTCAGAAATGGTCATCTGAAATGAACAGACACTTTCAAGAGAAGTAAAAGCAACTAAGAAACAAGAAGAAATGCTCAACAGTTAGAGATGCATTTGACAGATGCAGATCAGAACAACAATGAAATTCCATCTCATTCCACAAAGAATGGCTGCTATCTCAAAATTAACCAACAACAAATGGTGGCGAGGCTGTAGAGAGAGGAATCCTTCTCCACTGTTGTTCAGAATCTAGACTGGTGCCACCACTGTGGAGATCAGTGTGGCAATTCCTCTGCTATTCCCCTGCTAGATATATACATGAAAGAATTAAAAGGTTCATGTTACAGTGACATATATGCACCCATGTTTTTGGCAGCTCGGTTTGTGATAGCTAAATCTTGGAAATGACCCAAACGTCTATCAGCCTGTGACTGGGTAAAAGTGATGTGTTTTTTTTTTCTAAAATGGAATAATACTCTGTCATAAAGAGTGATAAATGTGAATCATTTGTACTCAAATGGAAGTACCTTGAGGACATACTCATAAGTGAATAGGTTACAGATGTGTAAACATATCTTTTCTCTAGTATGAGAAACAAGATGTTCTAGAATGTATGATAGATGTTCTGAAATAGAAAATATTCAAAGGGAAAAGGGAGTAAGGGATAAATAAAGGGAAAGAAAAAAATTGATGGTAAAAAAGGAAGCAAAGTTATGTAAAAATGGGGTGGGGGTTTTGGGGTGAGCAGAATAATGGGAAGAAATGAGAAGTCATGTCATACTGCTAGAAATTTTCAATGTTGAGTATGATCATAATGTGTATATAATGTACCCATAAAATCAACTAAAATTTTAAAAGAATTTAAGCCAGGCGTGGTGGCTCATGCCTATAATCCCAGCACTCGGGAGGCAGAGACAGGCGGATTGCTGAGTTCAAGGCTTGCCTGGGCTACATAGTGAGCTCAGGACCAGCATGAACTACAAAGTGAGACCCAGTCTCAAAAAAAAAAAAAAAAAATTAAAAGAATTTAAGACATTGAGAAACCAAAGGTAAAATGAATACAGAAACCAAGAAATTTAAAGTAACTTTTGTCCTAAAAATTTGTATAAAAGTCTCTTTAACTGTAATTCAATTCCATAGCTCAGGTCTCTGAAATAAGACTCTACACTAGAGCCTAACAAAGGATCTCATAAGAGGCCTCTATTGTACAGCAATCTATACCTCTATCAAGTGAACTAGCAATTAAAAGAGGAGAGCAAAGAATATTAACAAAATCTGAACTTTCCCTAGGTCATAGGTTAGCAAATTATCATCCCTGAGGCCAGATCTGCCACTTGTCCTTTTTTGTACAACCCATCAACTGAAAAGTTTTTACCTCTTAAATCATTGAAAAAAAAAGTCAGAACAGTAATTAATGACACGTAAAAATTCTATACATAATTCAAATTTCTATGCCCACAAATGAAGTGTTATAGAATATAATACTCTTTTGTTTTTAGTACCTGTTTCTGCCTTCACATTGCAGCAGTTTGCCTGAGTGTTGCAACAAACAAAGCCTAAAGTTTTTACTATCTAACATTTTACAGAGAAAGGTCGCCTTTTAGGTTTAAGATTTATCATGGTTACAAATCTTTCAAGATTTGTTCTGGTTCATATGCATAACTTGTGTTACTACATATTCCTTTGCTTCAGGAATAGGTTCAAAATAAGCTGGTTGTTGTGTGGTTGCAAGAAGTAAAATTACTCCAGTTCATCTACCCTTTGTGACAATTTTGACTTTGTTCCAAAGTTGTAAAAATAGTGCAAATTTTGAAATATTATTTGCATATTGAGCCCGAAATCTGTGGCTCAAATGAATTGCTGAGTTTAACTTTTTTTTTTTTTTTTTTTTTTTTTTTTGAGACAGGGTCTCGCTTTTGTAGTTCAGGCTGGCCCTGAGCTCACTATGTAGCCCAGGCAAGCCTGGAACTCAGCAATCCTCCTGCCTCTGCCTCCCGAGTGCTGGGATGACAGGCATGAGCCACCATGCCTGGCACTGTGGTATGTGGTATTGATTGCTGGTGGGTATGAGTCTCCACACCCAGCATTGTGTGTGGTTACCGGGGATTGAAGTCAGGACCTTGTGCTTGAGAGGCAGGCGCTGGAACCACCGAGCTAACCCTCTGGCCCCGAGTTTAACATTTTAACTTGAAATAAATTATTTTCCAGTCACTATTATTTTTTAAAACTAATGAACAAATTTGAAAACTTTGTTACACAGGATGCAAAAAAGCACTAATTCTAGAAGAAAAAAAAGATAAATTGTACTTCATAATAATTAAAAACTGCTTCAAAATTTTATTATTAAAAAGTAAGTCAAGGGCCAGAGATTTAGCTCAGTGGTTCCAGTGCCTGCCTCGCAAGCCCAAGGTCCTGAGTTCAATCCCGGTAACCACATACAATGCTGGGCATGGTGACTCATGCCCACCAGCAATCAATACCACATACCACAATGCCGGGCATGGTGGCTCACGCCTGTAATCTCAGCACTCGGGAGGCAGAGACAGGAGGATTGCTGAGTTTGAGGCTTGCCTGGGCTACATAGTGAGCTCAGGGCCAGCCTGAACTACAAAGCAAGACCCTGTCTCAAAAAAAAAAAAGAAAAAAGAAAAAAAAATAAGTCAAGGGCCTGAGATTTAGCTCAGTGGTTCCAGCACCTGCCTAGCAAATGCAAGGTCCCTGGTTCAATCCCAGGTAACCACATACAATAATACTGGCTATGGTGACTCACGCCCACCAGCAATCAGTACCACATACCACAGTGCTGGGCCTGGTGTCTTACACCTGTAATCCCAGCACTCAGGAGGCAGAGGCAGGATAATTGCTGAGTTCAAGGCTTGCCCGGGCTATATAGTGAGCTCAGGGTCAGTTTGACCTACAAAGTGAGACCCTGTCTCAAAAAAAAAAAAAAAAAAAAAAAAAAAAAAAAAAAAAAAAAAAAAAAAAAAAAAAAAAAAAAAAAAAAAAAAAAAAAAAAAAAAAAAAAAAAAAAAAAAAAAGTGATGGAGAAAAAAACATTCAAAATACATGTATCTGTCTCAAAAAAAAAAAAAAGTGATGGAGAAAAAAACATTCAAAATACATGTATCTCACCAAAAACACTCATACCCCCCAAAATAATCCTACTACTCAAAAATAAAACATCCCAATCTAAACAACAATTTGTATAACATCTTACCAAAGAATATTTACTGTTGGCTAGTAAGCACAGGAAAAGGTAATCAGGATCACTACTCTAGAAAAATCCAATTAGGGTACACTATACCTATAAGAATGGCTAAAAATGAAAATATTACCAAATATTAGAAATGATAAGGAGCACCGGAACTCTCATACACTGCTGTGTAAAGTGATAGAGTGTAAAATGATAAAGAACTTGGAGAATTACTTGCCAGTGAAAAATGAATCATTGAACTCCTAGAAATTCCCCCTAAAAATATATATATATATATATTTTTTTTGTATATATGCCCACCAAAAGTTTTACATAGACATATCAATTTTGTTTGCAATACCCTCAAAGTGGAAAAATCTAAATGTCCATTGTCAAAGAACAAATTATAACAAATTTCATTTATATATCTTAATTGGCTTTATTTGCAACTCTGGAATCTGAAAGTTTCACTGAGATAGAATAAATGTTTCAATGTCCAGGCAAAATTGATTTTATAGACAGGAAGGAGCTGAATAAAGCATAAACAACCAAAAGAGAAACTGACTATTTCAAAGTTACTTTTCTTGTAAGGTGGTAACTGGGAGATAGCACAGTAGAAAAGTAACTTTAGTAACATTTTTGGTAATAATTAAAGCAGAAAGAACTTTATGCCTTTTGAACCTATTTAGAGAATTTGATTGTTAACCCTCTTTCATGAATTCTCAGGAAGTCTGATAACGTCTTAGTTTGGGATTGTTACACTTTAGCCTGGGTCACTCAATTTTGATCTTTAGCCTGGTCTGTGGGATACTAATCCAAAACAATGACTTTCAATAATTTAATTTGGGCTGTGGGTTTAGCTCAAGTGGTACAGGGCCTACCTTAGAAACACAAGGGCCCAAGTTTGATCCCCAGTACCGCATAAACACTAATTTAACATAATTGAAAGGATAATGGATTTTTAAATTGTGATTAGTTACACAATAAAGTGCTAGCAATTTAAAAATGAACTGGTGATATATTGAAAGATTAGTAAATATCAGAAACATTGATCAAAAAAAGCTGAACACAAAGCTACATACTATTTAATCCCAGTTATACGAAACTAGTCTATGATGGTAAAGTAGATGGGTGCCTATAGAACAAAGCCTTTTCTAGCAAGTTTTTCCAGAACTTCTTGGAATTATGATAAATATGTTTTACAATTAAGATCTATGAACTTCACAATATAAATTTAGTAACTCAGTACACACAAAAATTAAATGGGCAACTGAAATGAACAGACACTTCTCAGAGGCAGAAGTCATAGCAGCCAAGAAACATATGAAGAAATGTTCAACATCTCTGGTCATTTGAGAGATGCAAATGAAAACAACATTGAAATTCCATCTCACTCCACAAAGAATGGCCACAATCACAAAATCAACCAATGATAAATGTTGGCATGGCTGTGGGGAGAAAGGAACCCTTCTCCACTGTTGGTGGGATTGCAGACTTGTGCAACCATTGTGGCGATCTGTGTGGAGATTTCTCAGAAAACTAGAACTAGGGGTCCCATTTGGCCCTGCTATACCCCTGCTAGGAATATACCCAAAAGAATTTAAAAACTCACATTGGAAAGACAGATGTACACCCTTGTTCATAGCAGCTCAGTTCGTGATAGCTCAATCTTGGAAACAACCCAAATGTCCATCAACTGGAGAGTGGATAAAGAAGATGTGTTTTTTTTATAAAATGGAGTATTACTCTGCCATAAAGAATGACAAGATCG
>PVIC010053667.1:0-11615 GCA_004025085.1 Thryonomys swinderianus
CAGGCTGGCCCTGAGCTCACTATGGTGCCCAGGCAAGCCGCCGCGAACTCAGCAATCCTCCCATCTCTGCCTCCCGAGTGCTGGGATTACAGGCGTGAGCCACCACGCCCAGCATTATATGTGGTAACCGGGGATCGAACTCAGGTCCTTATGCTTGCGAGGCAGGCGCCGGAACCACTGAGCTAACCCTCCGGCCCCAAGTTTATTTTTTTTACAAAAAAAAAAAAAAAAAAAAAGATAAAACCAAAACATACTAGGCATGGTGGTGCATGAGTGCTGATCCCAGCACTAAAGAGGCTGAGGCAGGAGGATCACTATGAGTTTGAGGTCAGCCTGGGCTACAGAGTGAGTTGAAGGGCAGCCTAGACTACATAGCAAGACTCTGTCTCCAAAAATCAAAACTAAACAAAAATAGAAACAGGTAATAATGAGCCAGCTAATAAGCAAACAAGGTGTCCTATTCAGTATTCAAATCCAGACAAATCCGTGCGACTTCAAAGGAATCTAGGTGTTTACAAAATCACGGTTCTGGAATTTCCACCCCTGCCATGGCGGCCCTGGGAAAATGTCTGAGCCTGAAAAAAAAAAAAAAATTTAAACCGGGACTGAGCCGTAAGGGAAGCTGGGAAAGGTGAGTTTGGGCCTTGCCAGGAGGAGGACACAGAGAAGCATATGCCCAGCAGTGACTTTGCAGTGTCAGCCCACAGGGTGACTACTGACCTCCCGAGGCAGCCTCTTGGAAATGGGTGAGGCAACAAACCTGGGGACAAAGGGGTGCTGAAGAGAGGGGAGTTAAGGATGCCCTTTAGAGGGCATGTTAACTCCTTAAGGGGTGCTGAAGAGGTATCCGGGTTGCAGCCCCTGCATCCATTCTACCTTGGCAGTGTGTTTCAACTGAATTCACCACAGCGATTTTACTCTCCTTTGGCAGTGGCTGTTTTTAGGGACTTACATGTCCTAGACACCCAAGGGCACCTCTTCAAGTCCTCTTGTCCATTGTTCTGCAATATCCCAGCCAAGTACACGTCCAGGTGCAGGTGCAGGTGCTGGCATGGGCATGGGTGCAAACAGGTACAGGCAGGTGCAGATGTAGGTACAGGCAGGTGCAGGCAGGTGCAGGTGCAGGAAAGTGCAGGTATAGGTGCAGGTGCTGGCATGGGCATGGGTGCAGGTGCAGGTACAGGTGCGTGCAGGTACAGGTGCATGCAGGTGCAGGTACAGGTGCAGGCAGATGCAGGTGCTGGCATGGGCATGGGTGCAGGTGCAGGCCCCAGGGCTGCATCTTGCCTGGCACTTTGTGCCTTTATGCTCTGGCCTCGGTCAGGACCAGGCCAGGGAGGTGCTTTGCCTCCACCCTGCATGTCACAGTCCCTTACAGCGTGCCGTTTGCTTTTCTCTCTCCTTCCTGATTCCTAGGGTTGCACAAATACCTAAACCCACCCTTGTCTCCAGTTTGATTCTCTTGAGAACCCCAGGCTAAGGTGGGTGTGGCCTGTTCCCAGCAATGACAGTCAAGAGAAGTGACCCTGGATTGGGAGGCATTTGGCGAGGACACCCTTATCTTACAAAGGGACTCAGAACATACTGGTCCTGTGGCACCCTCTCAACTTGGCTGGGCCTGGACGTGCTGCCTGGATCGCCAGCAGCCAGCGAAGGGTTCCTCATTGATCCAGTCAATCAAGGAATCGAGAGGAAACAGCCGACTCAAAGGGCAGGTGGGGGCGGGTTTAATAAAGAACCTGTTTGCCGAAGTTTGGACACAGCTGAAAGAGCTTCCAGAAAAGGGTGCTATTCCCACTCCAGATCCCGGGGCTGAGCGGCGGGGGAGCTGAAGACAGGAAGAAGAGCTGGGGTTCAAGGCCAGGGGCCGGCAGCAGCAGCAGCCTGGCAGAGAGGAAACCAGCGAGTTGGCTGTTGGCCTCAGTCTCCCCCAGCCCTCTGTCCTCAGGTGACCGGTTAGGGAGTGGAGGGTTGTCCGGGAGCACAGGCTGGGAGGACAGAGGGTGCATGATGCAGAGAGAGTGGCTCTAGGGAGGACGAAGGGCCGCAGACTGTGACACAGGCCGGCTGAGGGCACGGACGGCCCAGCCGGAAGCCGCAGCACAGTGGAGCCTGGCAGCCCAGGGTCGTACCCCCAGGAAGTGGCAGCAGGGACTCAGAGATGTCCGCTGCCGTGTTCAGGCACCCGCTCAGTGTGGGGGACATCCGGAGTCAGCCCGCATAGGCACCCGCAGAGCCGTGAGTCCACAGCCACAGACAGTGGCGAGACAGCATTCAGCCTTCTAGTCAGGACCATCTGTCACTCGCAGTAACACAGAGGGCCTGGAAGACGCTCCCTTCAGTGTAAGAAGCCAGACACAGAAACACCATCTTGGACGCTCTCACTCATGCGGGACAAACGAAATCGAAGAATTGCAAGGTAGAATGGGGTTAACACAGAGCCTGGAGGGGGAGGCGGAGATGTTGGTCCACGGATGCAGTGTTCCAGTTACGCAGGTGGAATAAATGCTAAGTCTGAGGTGCTGGATATGTTGATTAGCTTGATTCAATTGCCTTACACTGTAAACACAGAATAGTACTTTGTACAGGTAAATATGTACAATTATAACTTGTCAATATTCAGCTTTAAAAAAAAACCCCAAATACCCTGTTAGCTGGACATGGTGGTACACACCTACAGTCCCAGCACTCTGGGAGGCTGAGACAGGAGGATCACAAGTTTGAGACCAGCCTGGATGACTTAGTGCCTTAGCAAGAGCTTGTCTCAAAATAAAAAATTTAAAAAGGGATAGGGATGTAGCTCAGTGTAAAAGATCTGGGTTCAATCCCCAGTGCTGCCAAAAAAAAAAAATTTTTTTTTTTTTGAGACAGGGTCTCGCTTTGCAGTTCAGGCTGGCCCCCAGCTCATCATGTAGCCCAGGCAAGCCTGGAACTCAGCAATCCTCCTGCCTCTGCCTCCTGAATACTGGGATGACGGGCGTGAGCCACCACACCCAGCATTGTGGCATGTGGTATTGATTGCTGGTGGGCGTGAGCCACCACACCCAACATTGTGGCATGTGGTATTGATTGCTGGTGGGCGTGAGTCACCACGCCCAGCATTGTATGTGGTCACCGGGATCGAACCCAGGGTCCTGCGCTTTGAGGCAGGTGCTGGAACCATTGAGCCAAATCTCCAACCCAAAAAAAAATTTTTTTAAGGGATACTTGGAGACCAAGAGGCAGGAGGAGGCTGCTGGAGGTGGGAGGCAGGAAGGAAGAGGAAGGGGACAGCGCGGGGGGAGGGGCCGGCTCTGTGGCATTATAACACTGCGCTGCCACGCGTGGTCCCTCCCAGCCCTGTCCCGGCTGGCAGCTTGTGTTCTGCTTTCTTCATCTGCACAGAGCGCTGACGACACAGCTCAAAGATTTGGGCGAGTGTCCCAAACGCCAGGATGTTCCTGGTTTTGCACACAGCACAGAGTGTCCTCCCTGGCCGATGTCCCGAACCTGAATTCTCCTCACTCCCGGCTCGAGGAGCGCTGCTCCCCCAGGTGAGCTGCGCGCCTTCTGAGCTCTGCAGTGACGTCACCAAATCCCTGGCCAAAGCTAAATTGCCTGCAAGTGGCTCCTGAGAACAAAATTCTTCTCCAAGCGGTGTGGCGCTCAGCCTGCCGGTGTTTCGGGGAGAGCGAGCTCAGCTGGGTGGGGCGGTGGGGACCTGGAGTCCTACGTACTCGGGAAATTAACTGAAGAGTTCAGGACTAGCATGGTCATCACATTGACACCCCGTGTTAAGAAGAAGAAAAGAGGGAAAGGGAAAAGGGGAAAGGGAGAGGAAGGGAAGGAGGCACCTATTTGCAGCGTCCTGTAACCAGGACACCCGTGTTTTCCTCCACCTGGCTGATGTTCCCCTTCTATACTTCCCAGGATTTGGCCATTGTCTATATGCTTTTTTTATTATTATTTAGTTTTGGCAGTACTAGGGTTCGAACTCGGGTCCTTGTGCTTCCAAAGTAGATGCAGTACCAGTTGAGCTAAATCCCTGGCCATATGCTTTTAAGGCCCCCTTGGGTCACTGCATCAGAAAACTACTTCTTCCCTCCCTCTGACATGACCTCTGCCAGTGTATTCCCCACCTCAGAGCACAGTCCTTGTGAAATGTCAGCCTCTGCTGGGAATATGGTTCAGAGGTAAAGCATCTACTTAGAATGCATGAGGCCCTGGGTTTGATCCATAGCCAGAATGAAAGAAAAAAGAGAGAGAAAAATAGACAGGTGGATATGGTGGTATATACCTATAATCTCAACACTCAGGAGGCTGAGGCAGAAGAATTGTCAGGACTTCAAGGCCAGCCTGGATTACATATTGATTTCAAGGGCAGCCTGTGTTACATAGCGAGATTCATCTTTAAAAAACCAAAAGAGAGAGAGAGAGAGAGAAGAAATCATATTGAGCTTTTCCACTGTTGAAAACCCCCACTGATAGTACCCAATTCCTTTCAGAATACAATTTATGCCCTAACAGAAAAGTGAACATGGCTTTGTGTGTGTGTGTGTGTGTGTGTGTGTGTGTTAACCCAAAAGTTGACGCCTCAGAAAGCCGAGGCCCGAAGTCCCTAGCACACAGGCAGCACACAGCCCTGCAGGAGTGGTGGTGGCACAGCCGCAGTCACCATGTGCTTCTGCCTCCTTGGGGGTACAGGTTCTTGGTGGTAGGAGTCGAGCTTAGCTTTGATTTCGGGAGAAAAGTGAGTGTGTGTTTGATAAGCCGCAGGGCGGGGGGCATTCGTTATCAGCACAGTCCATCCTGCAGAGGCTGGTGTGGTTAGCTGATCTGGGCATTCCTGGAACCGACATACTGGACAGCCCACCCCTCGGTTTCTCCTGGATTTGCGGACGTGAAAACATTTCAGCAGAGATCTGACCGTGGGCACTATGACACAAGCACAGTCTCTCCCGGGTTCTGAGTCTGAGTCACCAGGAATCCAGAGCCCCTGGGCGGGTGAAAGCTGATACCCTCAGACAAGCTACTGTAGTAACCAGAAGAGCATCTTCTCCAGTCTTCCTTCAGGGGGGGAGAGTGGGTCTGGGCCATTGGCCAGGAGATCTCTGCACAAGATTAATCCCAGGCATTTGGATGATAGCCAAGCAGAAATTCTTGGCCAACACGAATTCCTAGGAATCCAGAAGCCCACTGGCATGTGCTGGTCAGAATGGGGATTAAAACTGATGGAGTAAACCGAGGCAGGAAGATTGCAAGTTGGAGCCCAGCCTGGGCCACTGAATGGTTCCTGTCTGAAGAGGAGGGTGTCTGGAAAAGCAGCTCAGGAGGAAGCCAGAAGTTCAATCTTAAGCAGTGGAAAGCAAAAAGAAAAAAAACAGATCCAGCAATAAATGGAACTTACTGGAATGACTCCACAATAGGACCTGTGAGTCTCCAAACCTGCTTGTTTGATACCCCTACTATATGCCTGGGGTAGACATCCCGCCACCAGCAGAATCACCGCGTCAGTTCTCAGGTTGGCAGAGTACAAGGGTGGACGATGGCACAATCGAGGGCAGCGCCCCCGTTCCCTAAGTGGCAGACCAAAAGAAGTGCTTCCTCCCATGGGGATTTAAGAGCTTAGCAGAACCATCACGGCTCTGAAAGACTCCGGGGTGCTGATTGGATCACAATCCCGCTTTATTTAGCCAGTGAAGATGGCAGATGGGCCTTGGCAAATGGCTGTGGATTTCCATAAACTTAATTACGTGGGGACTCCAATTGCAGCCGCCATTTCCGATGTGGTCTCATTGCTGGGAAGGATAAATTCAGCCCCTGACACCTGACATGCAGTTATTGAGCTGGCAGGTGCGTTTTGCTCTATTCCAAGCAGCGAAAAAGAGCAGAAACCGCTTTCATCCATCAGGATCATCAGGACGCCCTCACCACTTCCCCTAGGACGCCGTTAGCAACCTGCCAGCTCTCCCTTCTTCAGACTTGGGACATGGTAGTGTGATATCAGACAGAATGCTACTCAACCTTGTTATCCGAGACATCAAGCTTCTGGGACCTAAAGTGCACCAAGGAACAAGTCCCCTAGATGTGACAGAAATGCCGCCAACAAAACGAGGCATAGTGGCGCATGTCTGTGAACCCTGAACTTGGGAGGCTGAGGCAGGAGGATTACCCATGTGGAGGCCAGCCTGGGCCACATAGTGAATTCAAAGCCAGCCTGAACTACATAGTGAGACCTCAGTCTCAAAATACCAAAACGAACAAACAAAAAATACCAAGCCCTGATATGTCAAAAAAAGGTTTTGAGGTCCAGTGTTGTGAAATGTTGTGATTTTTCTTTCCATACTAAAAACAGTAGCTCTCACACTCCCTCACTACAAAGAGACATGAAGCTTAGTGGATCTCTGGATATTCTTTTCAGTATGCTATTCCAACCCATAACGTAAAACCAGCACCTCTGAACAGGGCCTGAGTGAGTGAAGTCTCTGGCCTGCTCCGTGCAGCAGGGCAAACTCTGCCTTGGCAACCTACAGGCCTGGTAGAGCCACGAGGACCCACTTGCGTCCTGCGGAGCGCCCACGGGGAGCTTCACCTGCAAACTTCTTCTGGAGCTGAATCCTGCTCTTCACCAAACGTGGATTGTTCTCCTTAGGAGAAACAATGCTGTGCTTATTTGTAGGTTGTGGCAAGACACTGGCTATCCAACCATTCTCCGAGCCACCTGCCAAGAATTCCTCAGAGCCTTTCTGAGCAGGCCTCATCACATGGACGTGGTGGCTGATTCACAGTGGCAGTGGGAGTGTGGCTGAGCCTGGTCCCTTGAGCATCACCTCTTACTATCATACTAGGGAGCAGGAAAAACAATGAAATCTGGGGCCAGAGATTTAGCTCAGTGGTTCCGGCACCTGCCTAGCAAGCACAAGGTCCCCGGTTTGATTCCTGGTAACCACATACAACAATACCGGGTGTGGTGACTCACACCCCGCAGCAATCAGTACCACATACCACAAATACTGGGTTTGGTGGCTCACACCTTTCATCCCAGCACTCGGGAGCCAGAGGCAGGAGGACTGCTGAGTTCAAGGCTTGTCTGGGCTACATAGTGAGCTCAGAGCCAGTCTGAGCTACAAAGCAAGACCCTGTCTCAAAAAAAAAAAAAAAAAAAAAAAGGAAACTGACTACAGCTCTACCTAGTGAGTACCAGCAGCAGAGAAAGAGTCCTCCTTCATAAAAGCTGGGTTTGGGGCCGGAGGGTTAGCTCAGTGGTTCCGGCACCTGCCTCAAAAGTGCAAGGTCCTGAGTTCGATCCCCAGTAACCACATATAATGCTGGGCATGGAGATACGCCCACCAACAATCAACACCACATACCACAATGCCGGACGTGGTGGCTCACGCCTGTGATCCCAGCACTCGGGAGGCAGAGACAGGAGGATTGCTGAGTTCGCGGCGGCTTGCCTGGGCACCATAGTGAGCTCAGGGCCAGCCTGAACTACAAAGCGAGACCCTGTCTCAAAAGCAAAAAAAAAAGCTGGGTTTGTGTAGATCCTACAAACCTCTCGTGTATATATTTTGTTTGTTTGTTTTGTTGCGGTACTGGGAATTGAACTCATGACCTTGTGCTTGCAAGGCAGCCACAGTGCCAGTGAGCTAAATCCCTGGCATTTCCTATAAATCTTTATATCCCTCCTTTTGTGTGTGTGTACAACTCTGTCTCATGAACTCTAGAATATCTAGTACAAAAGATTAGTGTATACCTAGGTGTCAGAGAGAGTGGGAAGCCGGGAAAGAGAGAGACTGCTGGTGGGCAGGAGTTCTCTTATGACGTCATGAAAATGTTCTAGAATTTACTGCAGAGACCATTGTATTACCATGTGATACACCACTGTATAACCCTCTGGCATATTCAAAATCTTTGAACGGTACATTTTATTTTATTGTTATTATTATTATTATAGTACTAGGGATTGAACCCAGGAGTTTGTGCTTGCCAGGCAGGTGTGGTGTCACTGAGCTAAATCCTGGACCTGAGCTGTACTTTTTTTTTTGAGACAGGGTCTCGCTTTGTAGTTCAGGCTGGTCTTGAGCTCACTATGTAGCCCAGGCAAGCCTCGAACTCAGCAATCCTCCTGTCTCTGCCTCCCGAGTGCTGGGATCACAGGCGTGAGCCACCACGCCCGGCATTGTGGTATGAGGTATTGATTGCTGGTGGGTGTGAGTCACCACGCCCAGCATTGTATGTGGTTTCCGGGGATTGAACTCAGGACCTTGTGCTTGCAAGGCAGGCGTCGGAACCACTGAGCTAATCCTCCGGCCCTGAGCTGTACTTTTTAAAAGGCTGTACTCTATGGTGTGTGAGGTATAGCTCAGGAAGTCTCTACTAAGCCAGGAGGTTCACAAGTTCAGGCCCAGTTTGAGCAACTTAGTGACTTAGCGAGACCCTGTGTCACAGCCAAAAAATACATAAGCAAAGAGCTGTTGATGTAGCTCATTGGGAAGGCCCTGGGTTCCTTATCAGTACCACAAAGGAAAATATCTGTTTTTAAAAGTTGAAGACACGGGGACAGAGGGAGCCTTTAAAAATGCAGCGTTCTGGGGCCGGAGGGTTAGCTCAGTGGTTCGGGCGCCTGCCTCGCAAGCACAAGGCCCTGAGTTCGATCCCCGGTAACCACATACAATGTTGGGCGTGGAGACTCACGCCCACCAACAATTAATACTGCATACCACAATGCCGGGCGTGGCAGCTCACGCCTGTAATCCCAGCACTCGGGAGGCAGAGACAGGAGGATTGCTGAGTTTGACACTTGCCTAGGCTACATAGTGAGCTCAGAGCCAGCCTGAACTACACAGCGAGACCCTGTCTCAAAAAAAATTAAAAAAAATGCAGTGTTCTCTCCAGCCTTCAGGCCGAATGAACAACTGTGGGCATTTCCTCACTGCCTCCTGGGAGCGACCCTTGGGGCGCCAGCCTGAACCCTCTCTGATAAAGGGAACCCCCTGGGACACCCCCACCTCAGAAAGGCAGCGTGGCACTGGCCGGTACCCAGCTTTGCCAAAGCGGGCATCAGTAACCTGGATGGGTTCCCGCGTGGCTCTGCTGCCGACTTGCTGTGTCACCAAGCCACTCGGGGCCAAATAGTAACTGGCACCTGCCAGAGATGTGTGCCAGCTGCAGGATCTTGCTGGCTGTGGGTTTGATTTAATGGCAAGGTTATAGTAAGTACAGACTTGTTTCTCTAACCGTGTCACTCCGTGTCTTAGCTCATCCGCAGGCCAGACAGACATCCCCGGACATACTCTCCCTAGGGACAGAGAACAGAGTTAGGCGACTTTCCCAGAGCCATCCAGGGACAGGGTGAAGCGTGGAACCTTCGATTTCTGACTCCGAATTCCACGCTCATCCCTCTCCCTGAACCTCTCCTGAGGAGACTTTCTCCTTCCGAGGACTGAACTGTCACCTGGTCCCCGATCCCTGTCGTGTGTGTGCACGCGCGCCCACACACTCGGGGGCAGATGGCAACGGCTGAGCCTGGGGGTGGGGGATCAGGGGTGCAGCTGCGAACGCCCCCGGGGTCAGGCTGCCCGGGCCACAGCCTGGGGCAGGACTTTTCCAGCCGCTGCCCTTGACTTTTCGTTCGCTCCCTGGCATCTGGGAACCTCCCACTGGCGGCACCGGCCCACGTCACCGTCAGCGGAGGCCGCTGCTTATTAAGTTTCCAGCATCTGCAGCTCGCGCAGGCGCTGAGTCAGGGCCGGCTCAGGGGCGGGGGGGGGGGCGGGGCTGAGTCAGCCGCTGGGCTCCGCGGGCCTGCGCCGGCAGCAGGGTCACCCGGGTGGAGAGAGGCCCCCCTGGGGCTGGTGATGCTGGGCCCGGCTCCCCTGAGCGCCAGCCCCTCTGAGACCCAGCTTCCGCCCGCCCCTGCACCTGCTCCCTGGCCTCCAGCTGGGCGGAGCTGCCCAGGGGAGGGCGGCCTGGGGGAGGGGGCGCCAGGGCGTTTCCGGTCGCTGGGACAGGATCCCTGAAGCTATGTGATTTATAAAGAATGAGGTTTGGGGCTCAGGGCTCTGAAGGTTGAGGCGTCCTAGAGCTTGGCAGGAGACTGTGGTGAGGACTTGGGATAGCAGAGCACATGGCAGGGGGACAGAGCCAGCGCGACAGGGGCCTCTTCGCCTCTTCTAGTCCCCTAATGCCATCAGGAGATCCACTCCGGGGAACTCATCTAACTCTGAATATCTGCCTGAGACCCCAAGTCCCAGCACCCTTGGTATGTATATTTGGGGAGTGGTTTCTAACCTGAGCTTTGAGAGGTCACCTTCAAATGATGCCAGTTGGTGCAGGGCGGGGTGAGTGCTGCCAGGGCCGTGACAAGGGCTGAAATTCAGCCTAAAAGTTTCAGGACAGAGGCACTCATTCCTTTCTGCTAGAGTGAAGATTCTAGAAAAGGTAAGGGTTGGCTTGGGGAGGCCACACCAGTAATGCCAACACTTGAGAGGCTGAGACAGGAGGATCGCTGTGAGTCCAAGGCCATGACTATGTAGTAAGACCCTGTCTTAAAAAAAAATACATAATGAATAAAGAGGGTAGGGGCTGAAGCCTCAGGCTGGAGCTTGCTCTCATGTGGCACCTGAGTCTGAAGCCAAGCCCCGAAAGGAAGAAAATTCGTGGAAAATGAATCCTGACTGTATTTTGGAGTCGTGAATCTAGCTACCGTGGATTCTGCAGTGTACTCCTCTTCCTCCCATCAGTGTGGGCCGAAGTGTGCGTCCTGGCAGCTCGTGGGATGTCAGGACTGACCACCACATTCAGTGACCCTAGGACACGCACCTCTTCAGTGGCGCCATCCCAACAGGCCCGTCCTTCTTTGCGAACCTAACTCTAGCTATTCGTGCTGTCTTCCCTTGAGCTGAGACAAGCTGTGCTGAATTTCGTGCCATTGGAAATGTCTTAGGAGGGACTCAAGTGTGAGTCAGCATTTGGCTAAGACGTGACTGTGCAGAGAGAGAGAGGCAGGGGTAGGGACCAGGCCCCAGGGAGCTGGGTTAATGCTCCTGAAGCGAACGGTAATCTTTGGAAAGTCGGCTGCTCTCTGCTTACAAAGCAATACAAGAGTGCTTTATAGAACCCAGCGTGGGGCTCCTGCCGAAGAAGGGGTGTTCCACTGCTGGAACGCATGAAAAAGATTGACTGTCACCTACCAGGCTGTACAACTGCAGGGAGGACAAAGTGTGGAATCCCACAGAAGAGGTGAGAAGAATTTTAAGCCAGCTCGAGTTGCTGTAGGTGGCTGTTCAGACACTGCACTGACAGAGCAGTTGGTGATGTTTTTCTTGATGATTTTTTTTTTTTTTTTGGAGACAGGATCTCGCTATGTAGTTCAGGCTGGCCCTGAGCTCACTGTATAGCCGAGGCTGGCCTCCAACTGGTGGTGTTCTTCCTGCCTCAGCCTTCCCAATGCGGGGATTCCAGATGTGCACCACTGCACCCAGCTACTAGTGGTGAATTTTTTTTTGAGACAGGGTCTCACTTTGTAGTTCAGGCTGACTCTGAGCTCACTATGTAGCCCAGGCAAGCCTGGAACTCAGCAATCCTCCTGTCTCTGCCTCCTGAGTGCTGGGATCACAGGCGTGAGCCACCAC
>PVIC010053668.1:0-11770 GCA_004025085.1 Thryonomys swinderianus
CTCTTGAAAATTCTTGCTGAAGAAAACTTAATGCTGCCAGAGGAATTTAGCATTTGGGCTAGCCAAAATCTGAATATAGGCTCCTGTTTTCTCTTTCTTAAGCATTTATTATGGGAAATGTGGAACTGTAAACTCTTTCTCTGTCTTTTAGAGATATAAATCTATGTCCTGGAGATGCTGTTCTTAAACATGAAGGAGGATACCTTTGGAGTGTAATATTCAAGAATTATGGGTTCCCTGACTCCAAGGCTCAGTGTCAATGCTTAAACTTGAGTAGTGCTCACTTAGCAAATACTAGTGGCCTCAGTTGGCTGATCTGCCTCTCCAGTCCCTTCACAACTTTACCTTCAGCACATCCAGAGATTTGTTTTAGTGGAACTGCACTTAATTTCTACTGATGTCCCTTTCCCTTACTGTAGTAATCAAGATATAATTTATCTTGATATTTTAAAACAAGTGTCCAGAAAATAGTTTCTTCCCAAATGTTGGGACCAAGTCCCACCAAGACAGTCTCTCAGGGCATGATATGATCTTAAAATCCAATTAAGAGCTTTATTACCTAGCTGAGGACCACCCCTCCATATTGAGGAAGGCACAGAGGTAAACTGGAGCACAGTATTCAAAGGCAAAATCTACTACCTTTCCACCTGTTACTAAGAGGTTTCTATGCAGAAGTGATTGGATCATTCTATTGTTAAAGTGCTGAAATGAGTCATCAGAGAAACTAACAACAGCAAATAGGTCACTCCTTATTATAGAATAGTTTGTTCTAAAAACATGCAATCTGCAACTGTGTGCATTGGTTGAGTGGACAATTCCCAAGGAGACAAGTTCTGGGTTCACAGGGAGGTTACAAGACACAAAGTGTAGGTTTTTAACAAAATGTCTGGTTTGTTTTTTGAGACAGGGTCTTGTTTTGTAGTTCAGGGTGGCTCTGAACTCACTATGTAGCCCAAGCAAGCCTCAAACTCAGCAATCCTCCTGTCTCTGCCTCCCGAGTGCTGGGATGACAGGCATGAGCCACCACGCCAGGCCCTGTGGTATGTGGTATTGATGGCTGGTAGGCATGAGTCACCATGCCCAGCATTGTATGTGGTTACCAGGATCGAACTCAGGGCCCTATGCTTGCGAGGCAGGCGCTGGAACCACTGAGCTAAATCTCTGGCCCAACAAAATGTCTGTTTTTATGTCAGGTCGGGTCTCACACAAACAGTACATGTGTCTAAGGTCTCCTGATTAATGAATATGCCTGTAAATTATATTCACTAAGAGAGTTGAGACGCAGCATTAATATGCTGACGAAAACAAGCTTCACTGAAAAGTTTCATTGAAAACAATTCTGTTTAATTCAGCTTTATTAAGGTGTCACTGAAAAATAAAAGCTGTATGTATACATTTCAGTTATGTGACCCAGTCGAGGTCCTTAACAGATTGCTACTGCATGTGTGCAGAGAGTGAGTGTGCTCTGGATTTTCCCAAGGCTCTCACATCCATTAGCTCATTTCACCCTCTCGCATTACTTCAGAAGACAGGTTTGGGTGCCTCACTGGAGAAGAGCAAATGGCAGTGGAGAGGATGATGTGTCTTCTGGGGTCAGCGTCCCTGGGAGTGAAGCCTGTACTGTCAGTGCTGGACCTAATATCATAACTACCATTAAACCCTGCTTTGAGGCACCAGATGTTATGCATCCCAGCTGAGGCCCATAAAAATCTACAAAAGTGACCAAAAAGTTCACCATCCTACTGAGGAACAGCCTTCTTTTTTAATAACTACCATTAATTTAATTAGTTAATGCCTTAAGTCACTGGATACTGTCTCTAGAAAGAATTTGATGAAGTCTTTGGAACAGAGATTTGAAACCTTGCCTCACCCTACCCAGGGGACAGGCTGCCAGTTCATTGACTTTTATCATAGGAGGAGAATTTTCAGGACTCATCAGTACAGAACATAAAATAATTCATTTTAAAAGTATGCTCTCAAAGAAATAAGAGTATCTTCAAAAGAGAAGGAGTCATCATTTCCTGGAACCTTGATGGTTCTCTTTTTCCTTTTGTTTTGAACTTTAAGCAAAAAATACACATTTTATTTAGATTGAAATAAACTACATGAAATTTTCTTCACCAAAAATAACAGCAATAGTTTCTATATTAGTTCTAGATAAACCATCAAATATTCATTTTATAGGTTCTCCAGGTTTTTCTTATGAACCAATGTCTTTCTTGAGGAAGTAGAAACTTATGGAAAAGTTCGCCCACT
The DNA here is from genome assembly GCA_004025085.1 of Thryonomys swinderianus. NCBI lineage: Eukaryota > Metazoa > Chordata > Mammalia > Rodentia > Thryonomyidae > Thryonomys > Thryonomys swinderianus. The sequence continues at coordinate 2,257 of PVIC010053668.1, forward strand.
TTAAGATGGACACTGGCCCACTTTATAGGTGAAAGGTAGGAGCACAGTTTTTTTTTTTTTTTTTGTTTTTGTTTTTGGTTTTTTAGACAGGTTCTCCCTTTGTAGTTCAGGCTGGCCCTGAGCTCACTATGTAGCCCTGGCAAGCCTGGAACTCAGCAATTCTCCTGTCTCTGCCTCCTGAGTGCTAGGATTACAGGTTTGAGCCACCACACCCAGCTGTTTTGTTTTGTTTTTTAATGGATAATGTAAATGCTGGGCATGGTGACACAGACACCTGTAATCCTAGGATTCTGGTGGTTCAGGCAGGAGGATTACTGCAAATTTGAAGGCACTCTGGGCTACATAATGGGTTCAAGGCCAGCCAGACTTACATAGTAAGATAATTTAAGCATTATTTCAATTCTCCCCATTTGTCCTTTTATTTTAAGAGGAGGGTTCTGCATTCAACTAAGTTGTGTTTTGGACTTACAGCATCCTTAAGGGATTTGTGTGACATGAACCTGGAAGAAAAAAGACAAATTAGTGCAAGGAATGGCCAGATGGGCAGCCTTGGATAAGCTTCATTGTGTCCTAGAAGTCTCATTCTTCTTAAAATACCATTTAAAAAGTTTTGATTTGCTTTACCTCCTTTCTTCCTAAATTTATTTCTTCTGTCCTACCTCAGGTGCCACACTATGAAAACGGATAGATTTTGTTTCAGTCTAGACAGAAAGGCAGTCACTTAAGCCTGAGTCAGACGTCCTGTCACAGTGTTGGGCCTTTCTTTTCCTCATTTAAACTGAAATTAGAGTTGATTTTTGAAAATTGAATTTATGCTCCCAAGTGTGCCTCCCTGTTTCTCCTGGGGCCATCACGACAGCTGGTTACTGTGCTGAGAAAGGGGAGGAAATAGAAGCAGGGCTATAATGCAGTCATAATTGTTGCCCAAATGGAAAGATGGTTCTTGCCTCTCGAACAGCTGAGTATTTTAACAAACAGTGCTGTTTTTGCCTATCAGAAGTAAAAAGATGAAATAAAGCAAACTAATATTTATCGGGGATGGTTGTTTAAATTTTTAGCACTCAGCAGCTTTGAATTTTTGAATAATCTTTTTGCAGCATTAATTTTTGCAAAATGGACAAAAAACTTTGTACTACTTTAATTTTAGAATTTACTCATGCCCAGCTACTGTTTTATGAATTATTTACATAAATGACCCATTATCAACAACCTTTTTATTAATAAAATAGTATAAAATATAGCATATTTTCATAAAAGAAACATTTTCTATACATATTTAATATGCTCAGATTAGCAATATAATAAATGCCAGTAACTGTGTTAGAATTTTTCAGAAAATGTGCTAGTAGGTTACACACAGATCTCTGAGGAATCATGGGAATTAACACCTATCATTATGGAACCCTAGAAGATCTATAATCTTCTGTTTGCCGGATATAGAATTGGAAAGCTGGGGATCTAACTTAGTTGGTTCTGAAGGCCTCAGAACCAGGAGGGCTGTTGAGGTAAGTCTTTGAGTCCAAAGTGTGGAGCTTCAATGCATGAAGGCAAAGAGAGAAGTTGAAAGTCCCAGCTCAAGAAGACAGAAACAGAATGTCTGTCTCATCTCCCTGTCCTACCTGGCCTTTCACAGGGAGAGGAAGTTCACTTACCTCAGTGAGCGGATAGATTTACTTTAAGCAGACTCAAGCATCCTCAGATACCCACCTAGAAGAAGGTTTAATTGGCTCCCTGGGATCTTTAAGCCAGTCAAATAGACACATAGAATTAACCACCGCAGTGGCCATCTGAAACCAGTATACACTTGCTCTGAGTAATCTCTTTCTTGGACTTTTGAGTGTGTGACCCTGGCCACTAGGTCTTTTGCTTGTCCCATTGGGAAGATCTTGGAAAACTGGAGCTCACATTCTTTGAGACAGTTTGTTACTTTCAGGACTATTGTGATTATAGAATACTAATCAGATCTGAAGCATGAAAGTATTTCATGGTCCTAAATCATGGGCAAGTGATAAGCATGAGCCATAGGTCTTAGGAGTAGCTCACATTAGATAATCATCTGTCTCTATTGATTATCTGCCCTTATATTTTATTTTCCTTAGCTCTCTCCTCTTGCTTTAAAAATTATAGAAGGACATTCTTTACATTTTCTGGACTTGGTTTGCAAACAGGAATTGTGATTGCTCACTAAGGTTTTCCATGGAATCCAAAAGGATTTAGATGTAAAAGAGTTTTACATTTCAAAAGACAAATTAATAAGATCTATCAATTTAGCAAAAGTATCCTAATTCTCCTTTTAGTTTGTTTACAGTTTACCAACATGGACTATTTTTATTCCATATGGAACAATAAGTTGTCAGTTAAAGAGTAAAGAATAACTACTAGGATAAAAGTAATTAAGTAGAGAAAGACGGAGAAAAAGCATAGAATAATCAATTTTAAAACTATGGCTTTATATGGAAGATTTAGCTATGCAATATATAAATTGGGGGACATGACTTTAGCCTTTTGATTCTAGGCATTAATAAAATATTTGCAGATGATGAGATTACATGCACAATGAGCATGAATAATTTCCATTACTATCAAGGGCTAATATCTACCCTCAATTAGCATGTGTAATTCCCTCAGGAGGTAATGTTCCAATGTGTGCCCTCAGATATAAAGGCATTATTATGAATGGATATCTAATGACACAGTTTGAATATTTATATAAACTTTAGTTGGAAAGGCATAATAAGTGAAAATGAAAAAGGAATTTTAAAAGATTGTAAAAATTCAAATAATATAGCTTTTGCTAAAAGAATCTTGATTAAAGAGCTATTGAATTAATCACACTTAACAATTATATGCTAACACATCAACTTGAAATGCTAAACTGTAAACCATGAAGATAGAATAATTATCTTCACTGAACCATCCATTCCCAAAATATCCCAACATTATCAATATCATGAAATGATATTGTTATGGTCTAGTGATTAGAAAGTGGAAAGGGAATGAAGCCAGGTGTAAGGTACAAATTTAAATATGTAATCAACCTCAATTTCTCACGTTGTTATGAAACACTCTGGAAAGTATATTTGTCCTTGAAAAATAACTTCTGTAGATTGCTGGGATTGAAAAATTTTAAATCTCTTTTAAATATCCTCGACTTTAAAATATTCTTTGACTATCTGAATTTTCTAGCATAAATTATTCATAGTGAAATTAATAATTGATCATGTCTATAAATATATTCATTCTAAAGGAAGAATTTTCTATCAGGATGTTGCTTACATCCATTTTACTTTTCAGTTTTTGCTTATCTTTAAAGTCTTGAAAGATAGCAGCTAACTAGTGATTTGCTACATTAGAACTAGAAATTCACATCAACATACATTCTCTGTTATTTTAACTATGTGGCAAAACCAAACAACAAAATGTTTAATTCTTCATTTAGGTGCTATTTATCTTTAAATGAACAGAATTTTTAAAAACAAAAATATGGAATGCTTCAAATTTGCATGCCATTCTTGCAGAGGGTAATCTCTGTATTGTTCCAATTTTAGTACATGTACTGCCAATGTGAGCACAAATAAATTTTATTATTTATTTCCATAAATTTAGTATCTATGTGTATCATTTTAATAACTGATATATTTGTTCACTCTAATTTTCTCTTTGTATAATCCAATTGAATAATCCAATATTTGAATGAGAATAATATTTTTCTTTACATTTACCTTTTTTGTTAAAAGATTTTTTTGAGATGGGACCTTGAGAAATTTTCTGACCAGAATGTTTAAAAATGTATGCTCTCCTTATTTAAAAATTGCAGTCATATAGATAACATATACTATTAGTTTTACATAGCAATATATTACCTTTTATTAGAAGTAAATAAAAATTCACAAAAGAGGGCAATCATGCAATGTATCTGAAGTAATAAACTTACCCACAGACTATCAAGTGTTCTAGAATCAGAAGGCTTATCTGACTATGTCAGAGATAGCTCCTGTCACTAAAGGACCTGCAGATGTTTCCTGACTTAAGATTCAACTTGTGATTTTTTTTTTATTTTTGGATGTTATAAAAGTGATGCATATTCATTAGAAATGTGTAATACCTTAGGCTTTGTGTTTTGATCATTTCCTGGGCTGTAATGTTGGCTCTCTCTGGATGCCACACAGAGGGCATGAGCAGAGTTCCCACGCAGCCACAAGGTTAGTACCATCAGCCACCACTGTCTACAGCGTGCTTTGTTTCTAAAGCTTCATGTGTGGTAGGACAGGTGTGTTAAATGCATTTCCAATCTGCACTATTTTCAATTTATGCTGAATTTATCAACACATGACAATATAAGTCAAGGAGCACCTGTACATGCAGATTAGCCTAAGAGGATTGGATGAGTGATACTAAAATGATTTCTTCTTAATTTAATCTAGCCCTAGAAAATAAATAGATCTGTCAGTCACAGTCTAATCCATTCATTAAACATAGTGGTTAGAGAGAAGCATTGTCTAATTCTTCTTTATAATCCCAATATGTATCACTCAAGAGATTCCCTATTCTTTATTTTTTTGAATGGAGAACAAACCATATTAGCAAATTATTACTAATGACTATGATTTTTAAGTAATTCTAATTACATCATGTTTGTAGTTTTAAGAAAAAAAATGAAAGTATTTTTAGAATGACAGGAATGACAAACGTCCATATTGTTACAGGTAGACTTTTTAAGAGCAACAACAAACTCCTAGGTCTCACAAGTTTAACAATGAAAAATAACAATGTGCTTATTGTTTTTTTCAAATTATAGTTTAGTGCAATTAAGTGAGGTTAGTTCTGTTCAATGAAATTCCAGAGTTGTTTTGTCTTATGGCACTGCCATCTTTATCGCACCTGATGTTCTTTCTGGATCCGCTTTCTAATTAACCTTTCTTCTTTCTTCTTCTCTTCCTCCCTTCTTCTCTCTGCTCTCCTTCCCTCCCTTACTTCCTCCACCTCATGGTCTGTCTGCTTCTCCATTTCCACACTGCTCTCCCTTTTGTTTATACCTCCCCCTCATCCTTCTTTCTCTAAACCTGATCACCCTGTAAGGTGGTCACGAGTCAGCAGGGGCCTCACAGTGTCCATTTAGTCTTTGGTTTAGTCATTAATTAAACTGAGAAGCTTTACTGAGACTTTGCCTCGGAATGTCTTTTGAAAATATCATCTAATCTCTTACTCTTTAAATTCGAGAAATAGCTTTTCAAACTCTTCCAATATCCAAATTATGGATTATTTATTATACTTAATTTCTATTTGTAATTAGACTTTCACCTTGCATTCATCCTTTTTCAGTAACACCAGGTAGCCAGCAGTAGAAACAAGTATATTACGTTTCCTCTACAGCAGTCCTTGTGCTACATATTTGACACACGTGACTGTCCCGGCCTCTGATACTTCTTTTTTTTCCATTTACCACCTCCTACCTCCTGTCCAACACATGAGCCAGTACCACCTACACAGGGTCCCTGCATCATGTTGGTTCTGAGATTTTTCAGATCTACAATATTGTATCAGTAGTATCATCCAGAAGTGTGACTTTGAATTTTGGTGTTTTCCTGAACTAGAGATATGTGGTGTCCACTCTTACAATGCTAGATGGTGACAGAGAGCTATAGCTAGGTGATCAAAGGAATAAATAACCAAGACTACTGGTTTCTGTTCATCTAACAATCTAACAATCTACAATCTAACATCTAACAATCTAACATGTTCATCTAACAATAGATTATTTGGGACAAAACTCCATTGTAAATTGAAGAATGTCTGTCTGGAGGGATCGTTCGATCTCTGAAACATTATATTAGCTTTGTGTTTTATTAGCTTTGTGTTGTAATTAATTAATCAATATATCATCTGATGTATAATATGCTTAAGACTTTGAAAATATATTGAGTTTAAAATCTAGGAGGAAAAAGGAGTCTATATTCAGAGAAGTATATATCATATCACATTTCTTTGGAAACAAAAGCACTTTCATTCTAAGTCATTTTAACATTTATTGTAAAAGGCTATTGAGTAATAATACAGAAAATTTGAAAAAATACAAATACTCATAACATCTATGTACTTTTTCATTTTGCATATTTCTTTGTATGATTTTAATTGTATGTTACTGCATGTTCAAATTGTCATGTAAAGATAAATATTTTGTGGAATTTTAATATTTATCTTGATATTTTTAAGCAACTTTTATATTTGGTGCAATTTGTATTAGATTTTAAATCAATAATATTGACAATTGCTGGGTGAGATCTTTCAGGGACTCAGAAACATAGAGCAGTTATTGCTTTCCAATTTTAATGGCAGCTAGCAAAATTTCACTATAAATCTGCTTTATAGTCAAGACTATTTTTTTTTTTTGAGACAGGGTCTCTCTTTGTAGTTCAGGCTGACCCTGACTTACTACGTAGCTCAGGCAAGCCTCAAACTGATCAGTCCTCCTGCCTCACCCTTCTGAGTGGTGGAATTACAGGTGTGAGCCACCACGCCTAGCATTGTGGTATGTGGTACTGATTGCTGGTGGGCGTGAATCACCACACCCTGTATTGTTGTATGTGCTTACCAGGGATTGTTGTATGGGGTTAGCCAGGGACATTCTGCTTGCTAGGCAGGTGCTAAATCTCTGGCCCTATAGTCAAGACTTTTGACTTTACCATCCATGAAAGTTTCTCTCTTAAAACTTAAAGGTCTTCATGATAGTTAAGTTTTCCTTCCTCATTATTAAACTCTGGTTTAGATGCCACATCAGAATGGCCCGTTTTTCCCATTTAAAGTGTTGGGGATTCCAGTTCATGGATTGTCTTCATTTATGCTTCCTTTTCACCAGCAAGCATTTCCTGGGCATCCAATCTGTATTACTTATGCTGCAGGCTGATTACTAGTTAAATATCCTGAGAGCACAAAGGCACTTTCTTATCTCTAACCCTCCCTTTGAAATCCCTGCTAAGTGTGAAGTACTTGCCAGTGGCCTGTAATAATTGGGAACACAACCTGCAATTACTCTGACTTGTCAAGATGGACAGTGATTGTCAGGATAAGAAGGACACTTGGCTGAGTGGCACAATAGTACATGGAAGACATGTAGCAAGTGATAAAGTCGGGAATCCAAGGACTTGGAGAAATTCTCCACAGAGCATCTTATTTTGTGGTTAAAGACACAGCAAATGAAGTAAGTGAACAGGCACCAGTCATGATGGGTTGTCATAATTTGTTGTGCATGCTACAAGATGGAGGTCTCCAATCCTGGAGCCATGTACTAGGAGCAGTATCAGTGCTACTACTGCATTACTGTCTAAATTCAGCCTCCTGTTAGATCAGTGAAGCATTCGATTATCATAGGAGCACAAACTACTACTGTCAACTGTGCATAAGAGGGATCTAGATTGTGCACTCCTCAGAAGAATTTAATGCCTGATGATCTGAGGTGGAGCCGAGGTGGGGTTGCTAGCACTGGGGAAATGCCTAAAAATACAGATTAACACTAGCAGAGAGGTTTGACTGAACAGAGATGATAATGAATCAATTGCAGACTCATGTGAAAACCATATCTGTTAATGGTAAGTAAACTGTAGCTGGAACATGCTATAAATCTGAATCTGGCATTTAGTTTAGTCTATACATGGACCATTTGTGTCTTATTCACTGCTTCCATTGGCACCTCAACATTGCTCTGTAAACTTTGGTAGGCTCACTAGCTATTCCTACATAAAATGAGTAAAACACAACATTGCTGAACAACTTTTTCACAAAGGAGGGCAGACCCAGGACTGCAAAAGTCCCTAAGACTGCCAATGAAAAGAGAACGTATTTAAAAGAAAATAATGAGTCTTCTTAAATTATAGTTTCATTACAATATGTGATCATACTTTCCAAGCCCACTTCATATAATATGTGGCAAAACAGCTGCCCAAAAAAGCTATAAAGTTTTCAAAACTGCTTCACTGCAAAGAGATCAAGCCCTCTGCATTCAAAAGACTTTTTTTTTTTAAAAGAAGACAGTGTGAACATAAAAGTAGAAGTAATTACTGAAGACTGCCACTTTATCAAATATGTCCATGGTCAAAATATTCTGAGTGGCTAACCACAGTGTAAAAGCTAAGAATCTCTTTCCTGTTGTTGAAGAGTTAATCCTGCCTCTCAATAAGGACATTTGTGGTGAACTTTTTGAAGTGGGGTTCAAAAGATAAGTATTTCTCTTTCACCTAGCACCACAACTAAAGGAATTAGTGAAATAGTAGAGGAGTTTGAGGCTCAATTGCTAGAAAGGATTAGTCACCATAGTATAATTCAGATAGAGAAACCTACCAGTATGATTTTGAAAACAGAGAAAGAAATGTTTGTTTTTGTGCAATATATTTTTAGGATGATATGTATGGGTAGGGTAGACTATTTACCCATCCTATACCACAGCTACAACACTATTCAAGTTATTGAATGATTACATATCAACAAAACTGCTTTGCTCATTTCATGTCAATATGTTTATGCACAGACAGCATGCCATGACTTGATGATTTTCTGGTTTCACTACGTGGGTCAATGTTCACCCACTACGTGGGTGACCCACTGCGTGGGTCAAAGAGAAAGGAGAGGTAGGGGAGAGTAAAGAAGGGAAAGAAAAACGATGGTAAAAACAAAAAGAGAAACAAAACATTATTTAAGGGGAATTGTAGGGAGGCAGAGGAATGGGAAAAGGTGAGAATAAAGATGTGTTATGTATCTGCATCATGTACAGGTACAAATTCTCAATGTTGAATGTGATCATAATGCATATATAAAATGTACCAATAAACTCAATTTTTAAAAAATGTTACATCTTAATATGAGTCTGTCTACTGTATCATCCATAGAGAAATAGTGGCTACCCCAAAACAGTCACCTGAACTTAACATTTTGTAGGATGTAACTTAAATGATCAAGTACATTAAATTACATGCCCTTGCACTAGGGATTTAGCTCAAGTGGTACTGTGCCTACTTTGGAAGCACAAGGGCCTGAGTTTGATCACTGGTATTGCCAAAAAGTACATGCCCTTAACTCATATATGATTGCATAGATGTGAGTAGAAAAACAAAATACACATGTCTCCTCTTATACAAGATATGAGATGTTCCTCTAAAGGTAGATCACTGGCAGAGTTTTGAGTTATAAGGGCTGTTCCAGTGAGTTTCTTTAGAAAAACAGTCACCACTGGCAGCACATTTCAGTGACACAAAATGAATTTCAAAGGTTGCTTTAGTTGTGTGACATGTTCAACTTGCTCAGCAAATTCAATCTGTCACCTCAGGGCTAATGACAACTGTGTTCAGGTTCACAGATAAAATATATGCATTAAAAAAATTGAAATTATGGGGGCAATAAGTGAACATTAGGAATTGTTTTTCATATATTCCAAATGTCAGAGATTTTGAAAGAGACTGAGCCAGGGCTTTCTTTCTCCCAGCTGGTATGTGATCACCTTTCTCAGATTTCAAAAACACTTTGA
>PVIC010053669.1:0-11774 GCA_004025085.1 Thryonomys swinderianus
CAAGCGCAAGGTCCTGAGTTCGACCCCCGGTAACCACATATAATGCTGGGCGTGAAGACATGCGCACCAACAATCAACACTGCATACCACAATGCCGGGCGTGGTGGCTCACGCCTGTAATCCCAGCACTCGGGAGGCAGGCACATGAGGATTGCTGAGTTCGCGGCGGCTTGCCTGGGCACCATAGTGAGCTCAGGGCCAGCCTGAACTACAAAGCAAGACCCTGTCTCAAAAAAGCAAAAAAAAAAAAAAAAAAAAAAAAAAAAAAAAAAAAAAAAAAAAAAAAAAAAAAAGTAAATAAATAAAAATTAAAACAAAATAAAAAATAAAAATGGCAGAGGCTGTAGCTCCATGAGAGGGCCTTGGTTCACTCCCCAGCATTGGACATAGCAGTAGTGGTGGTGGAGGTGGTGGTAGTAAACATACACCCAGTGATTCCACTCTTATGTATATACCCAAGAGAAATGAAAACTTGAACTTGGTCCTGTCTGTTCACAGAAGCATTCGTCATAACAGAAAATCCTGGAAAACTCAAATGTCTATCAACTGATGAACAGATAAACATGTGGTCTAGCAAACCAATTGAATAATATTTAGCCAGAAAGAGAAATAAAGCACTGATAAGAAGCACCAATATGGATACAACCTGAAATTTTACACTAAAGAAGCCAGTCACAATTCTACTTACGTGAAATGTTCAAAGCAGGTAATCTCACAGAGACCAAAAATAGATCTATGGTTGCTTAAAGCTGGGGAATATGGAAGGCTGGGAAGTGTTAGCCAGAGCACATTGGTTTTTTTCGGGAGGTCGTGAAAATATTCTACAACTGTAATGATGTGTGCACAGTTCAGCCAAAATACTAGAAGCCCTTGAGGTGTCCACTTTAACAAGGTGCACTGTGTGGAAGGTGTGGTGTGTATCTCAGCGGAGCTGCTAGCTGACTCTCCTGCCAAAAAGAAAACATTGTATTTGAATTCTCCAAGTCAAAATCAGAGCTGATAATCAGTTCACTCTGTCCCTTGAGTATTCTGTCTCCTGATTTTTAATCAGTTAAACATGTCACAGTGTATTCAGTAGCCCACAGGAAATCTCATCCCAGTCCCTTAGCTACCCTCCATTCCATACTAACGGGCAGGTTTCTTAGTGTGTCACAGCCAAAGAAGCCCAGGACAGTGTCCAGCCCCGAAGTAACTAACACTCCTTTGAAGAACACTGGGATGGTCTGTAACTCACACAAGGCCAGGCTAGGCCAGTGTTTTTGATCTCTGGGTTTCAAGGCTGATTATTTTCTAGCTAGGCCTTATTTGGAGAGAAAGAGGGTAGTTTCACTTAATCATTCTACACTTGTACATGTACCAAAACATTACATTGTCCCCACAAATGTACTTAAATACTATTTATCAGTTTAAAAATAAAGAAATAAGAGCCTATGTCAACATGAAAGAGCCCTATTCCTAATAACTGAGTTTGAAGAGAAACCAAGCAGTCAAAGCCTGCATTGTCTCAGTAAGAAAGTAGCAAAGAAAGGCTCCTTGACATGACAGTCTTGTTATCCTGGTTTCCTAGGGAAACCTGCTGATAGGACAGCGCCAGAGAGATGTCTGAACTGTATGCTGCACAAACTAAACCACCCAGCTGGCAGTGCTGTAAGTCTTTGGCCTCATCCTTCTGTGTGGAGAATCGCCATTTGTTTCTGGGCTGTCTCTCCTTACTTCAGGACTCTGCCTTCCTCACTTTTCTTTAGGAGTGAGCTGTCTGATGAATGAGACGGCAGAAAGAGACTGATTGCCCCAGGTAGCTACTGTCTTCTTCTCAGCTTTGCCCTCACTGCACTCTGTTTGCTCTTGGCTGGCTGATATGGAGTTTGTCTTTGTCAGGGCGGCTGGTGCTTGTCCAGCTGTGCATGTGTGACTATTTATGCTGTTGTCCACTTGACCGCCCTGAGAGACGCCTCACAGATCAGTGAAACACCTTTCTGGAATGTCTACTCCTGGCATGCAGCCTGCACCCACAGAAGGAAGACTCAGTCCATTGTAATTGGCACTATCCAACAGGTCTGCACCCTGGATGGAATGAAAGCGAAGAAGGAAGAAGTCAGCTTGCACTTGGAAGCTTCTGTTTCAGTGAGTTTTTCCTGCTATGATCTGCTTATCAGGCTCCAGAACCTCCAGCTTTCAATGTGGACTCATATCAGCAACTCCCAGGGAGCTTCCCTGCTGTGGTCATGGACTGCTCTGTGTCACTGATCCCTTTTGTTCTGTGACTTCCAGCTTCTCGAACTCAAGATAGAGATAGCTACTCTATCTTTGGGTCTCCAGAGCACAGACGGCCATGGGGGCCCAGCCTCCCCTAATCCTATTCGTGGACCTGGTGAATATACACTGTTGGTTATTGACTCTGTTCCTCCAGAAAACTGTAACCAACATAGCCAGTGCCTGCACATGAAGGTCTAATTCACAGGAAATGTATTAGAAAGTCCACTGGGCTACAGATTTAGAACAGCACAGACCAATCAGCTTTATAGGTAATAAAGGTGATTTTTAAATCTTCATTTCTATAAATCTTATATATATATATATATATATATATATATATATATATATATATATATATATATATATTTATCACCTGCTCCCAAATTCTGGAGGGGAAGAAAGGGCAGTCATATATGACCCTTAAAACTCCAACATGGTTTTTAAGCCTCTCTTTCAATTCAACGAGCTACTTCAAATTTTCCAATAATTTATTTTTTTCCTGTTTTCTCACTTATTAGCTCCTGTTACTTGTAACCACCAAAAACAAATGAAGGCATCACTCAAAAAATGTTTAACTGAAACTAAATTTATTGAACATTTGATTTAGAACCTATATTCTATAGGATAACATTTAGATGTTTTAAATGGAAAAAAGAAACCTTTACCAAGAGTTCATGAGCTGCACCCTGTAATTTCAAAGTATCCTTGATCCCAAATACTATGGAAATTATAAACTGTTAACAGTAGGACTCATTTTTCATTCCATTCACATAAACTCTATTATTATTAATTGGTATGCCAGGTTTTTTCTAAACTATAGTCAGTTCTATTCATTATTGTTTGAGCATTTAATTCAAATTGGTTGCATGAAAAATTTAACAATCATTAACTTAGAATGGGTCATGAATAAGATACTGAAAGCTGGCCAATTTTACTTGGAATCTCATATCTTTATAACACTTTTTTCCCAAAATAAATAAATATCAAATTATCATTTACTTTAATAAATCTTTAAAGGCAATTTTTAAGAGCCTGGTAATTTTCATGTCATTCTAAAGTATCTGCTAGCAAAAATTGATGGCACTGGATAAGATTTAGACTGGAAATGAAATAATCTCTCAAAACAGAATGGAGCAACCAAGCCCACAAGTATATTATAGATGTTTCTAAAGAAACATTCTTTTTTGTACAATTTGTGATAAATTTCTTATTATATTTTCTTGAAATGTTGAGGCTGATGTTAGCACTATTACTTAGAGTGAAGAGGTCATGTGACATTGTTTACTTATAAACCAGGAGTTGAAAATAAAACGAAGAGGCTCTGAAAGGACACTATAAAGGTAGGAGCACAGAAGTTTGGACACTTTCTAAAGTGTACTCTGTCAAGCTCAACTTTTTTAAAGTACTCTGTCAAGCTCAACTTTACATAGCCAGAGCCCATCTGTCCAGCCTCTTATATCACCCTCATCTACCTGGTTTTTCTAGAATTTTCTCAAATCTCTAGTATTAACTCTCATGTATTAGTTAACAAAACACAAATACCATTCAGATCCAGGATGCATAATGGCTGAGGAATTTGGCATAGTGGGAAGAACTTCTGTTTTAATCTGAGCCCATCACATGTTAGATTAGGAAACCCCACAGAGATCCAGGGCAGGTGGTCTGTGCCATCACACTAATCATTTCTGAACAGCTCTTTGAAAGCTGACAAGCTCCTGCCTTCTGCTCACAGGAGCTCTAGATGCTCACAGTTCTCTGAGGCCAGGACGTCCAGGTCACAACACGTACACTGTAGGGGCACTGGGGCCATTTTGAAGTGCAGGACATCTTACTCCTGAGCCAAAATCTTACTGGCCCACTAATCATATTTCCCTGCTACTCTAGGAAAATGTTACATTTGACCAGAGTCTCCCTTAGCATTTTACACAGGACAAGGGCTCTTCCTAACATTCACAACAGCATTTTTTGGCCTTTGATTTTTGTAGCAAATCAGCCACTCAACTAACAAGAAAATCTGCTTCAGAGTGATTAAGTAGCAGGTGGAACATTTTTGATGGAGTATCCTGCTACTGAATATCACTCTCTACTTAAATTTTAAACTGAATTTATCCTAAAACTGTATCCTAAATTTTAAACTACATGAATCAAAAGTGTTTAAAACTGTCAGGCCTGGGCCAGAGATTTAGCTCAGTGGTTCTGGCACCTGCCTCGCAAGCACAAGGTCCTGAGTTCAATCCCAGTAACCACATACAATTCTGGGTGTGGAGACTCACGCCCACCAGCAATCAATACCACATACCACAGTGCTGGGTGTGGTGGCTCACACCTGTAATCTGTAATCCCAGCACTCGGGAGGCAGAGACAGGAGGATTGCTGAGTTCGAGGCTTGCCTGGGCTCCATAGTGAGCTCAGGGCCAGCCTGAACTATAAAGCAAGACCATGTCTCAAAAAAAAAAAAAAACACAAAAACCCTGTTAGGCCTGGGGCTGGAGATTTAGCTCGGTGGTTGCAGCACCTGCCTAGCAAGTATAAAATCCCTGATTCAATCCCAGGTAACCACATACAACAATACCAGGCATGATGAATCATGCCCACCAGCAATCAGTACCACATACCACAATATCGGCCATAGTGGCTCATGCCTGTAATCCCAGCACTTGGGAGGCAGAGGCAGGAGGATTGCTGAGTTTGAGGTTTGCCTGGGCTCCACAGTGAGCTCAGGGCCAGCCTGAACTACAAAGAGAGACCTTGTGTCAAAAAACAAAAACAAAACTGTCAGTGCCCTAAACCCAACAGGGCTTAGTTGCTTTTAGCAAGTTACATCTTTCTAGTAGGTAAGATTGATAAACTTACAAAAGTGGTTTACAACTCCCCTGGCACCAAGAAGTCCTAGAAATGTACACATACATGAGCAGACTGTCCCAGGGGTCTAAGTCATAATATTCTACTCCATGATCTCCGGGCCCTCCAATTGCTAATATCTCCCTTCTCTGTTTCTTCATGTGTTTCTTTTTGTTGTTGCTGTTTGGGGTTTTTTTGACAAGTAGACTCTATCACAAAACACCCTCACAATTTGTAGATAATTCTTGGCACCATCAATATTCCTTTCAGTTTAGCAAGCAATTATGAGGGGCATTCACGGAGAGCACCTACATACACACATACATAAGCTATACATATACGCAATCAATGCAGGCCCTAAACTATATACTCACTGCAAATGCAGACAGTTTATCCTGATTTTTGTGCTTGTCCTCTAGGGTTCTGTTTACACTGAGGGCCTAATGAGGAAGAGACATACTGGGGCTGAAGTCTGACCACCAAGGCTTAGGAGTCCAGGCAGTCAAGGGACAGCGGCCATCCATTCATCAGTAATCTTTCCGAGAAAATGGAGAATGTATTAGTAACTTTCCCATTGTGTGGATGAAATATCCAATACCCACAACCTAAAGGAAAAGACATTTATTTTGGTTCGTACTTTTTGAGGGCTTAGTCCAT
The DNA here is from genome assembly GCA_004025085.1 of Thryonomys swinderianus. NCBI lineage: Eukaryota > Metazoa > Chordata > Mammalia > Rodentia > Thryonomyidae > Thryonomys > Thryonomys swinderianus. The sequence continues at coordinate 5,755 of PVIC010053669.1, forward strand.
GTTTGATTGGTTCCAAGGCAGAAAAACACGGTAGAGGAAAGGTACACAACCAAAGAGCAGAGAACAAAAGGAGGAGCCAGGGGCAAGAATACACCCTTCTAGGCCACACCCCCACTGAACCCCGTCCAACCAGCTTCCACCTCTTAACAGCACCTCGAGCTACCAAATTAGTCCACGGGTGAACCCACTCATGAGAGTAGCACCTGTATGTCGCAATCACCTTCCACATTCTTCAGACATTTGGGGGCATTTTAGATCCGAACCATAACAGATAAGAAACTGTGCTGCGATGAAAAAAATAACAGCCTCCTCACAAGCTTGCTTGCCCTCTCAAGATAAACACAGGGCACCACCTTTCACTTCACATGCTGGTTCAGACTGCTCCCTAGGTTGCAAGTACAATGGCGAACTAAGATACCCAGCCAAACAAGAGAACTGTACGAGAAGACACGAGGCTCAGTGCAGCGCCGGGTGTCAGAGGACAGGGTGTGGAACAACCACCCGCCCCACGTGACTTCAGTGAGGCTGTTGTCAGGGCAGAGCAGTCAAGACTGTCAGAGCAACAGATGGGGGCTGTGGCGGGGCTCCTGCAGAGAGCTGTGCTGAGCCTGGGCTGGGGCAGCCCGTCCAGGTAGTAAGTGCCGGGCAGCCATCTGTGTGACAGAACAGAAAGTGACGGGTTCACAAAGGGAAGGAGGACACCAGAGGCTTGGAAGGAGCTGCCTTTCTCAGGGGAGCCCGGCTAGAGGCTGCTGTGGGATTGCACTGAGCCCTAGTCCTCCATCTTAATTTTTTTTTATCTTTCAAACCAAAGCTGTGACAGACAGTTTATACAATGAGAATATTCCCAATTCTGGAATAAGAACCACAAGTTCCTTTAATGCTATGGCTGGCAGGGCTGTAGAGTAGATAATATGAGGGCATCTAAAATCTCCTCTGACATCTGGTCCCAGAGATTCACCTGGGACCTGGCAGCCCCGTCCCGCCGGGACAGGAGAGAATGCACAGTGGGTGAGACCTGGCACGAATGAGCTCAACAGGTCTACAGCCTAAATCAGACCAACCACGCTCTCCGTGACAGGGCCTGTCTTGTCTATAGAGTTTGGGTTTGCTCCCCAGGAAGGGTTGAAAGACAGGAGTATTTTGCTATTAAACACATTGCTTATCTTTTCTAAGACTAGTCCTGAGTCTGTAACGGTTCTGGAAGAAAACTATGGCATCTACACTCAAGCATCTATTCACTAATTTAACTGGAGATTATTGAGTACACAGTATGTGCAAGATTTTTTGCTCAGAACTGAAGTTACAGGCAAAAACAAAGGTTCCCAGCACTCAATGGGCTAGTTACACAGTTCAGCAGAATACATTTCTAGAACCCTTAATATAAATCAAAGTGCTTCACAAGGTTAAGGGAACTGCCCAGCTCCCTTGGAGGCCCAGGCTGCGGGCGCATGCGCAGAGCTGTGCCCAGAGAGCGGCTCCCAGAGCTACTGCGCGCTCCATCACGAGCAGAGATCCCTTTGAGCTCACTTGCCGCCTGTCTGCCCAAACATGGAAAGGATGCAACTGCAGAGAGCAGGCACCTAACTGCAGGAAATGAGGAATCTTAATCATTGTTTCTGTGCTTCAGGGATCTTTTTTTCCCGCCGTCAAACAAGATGGAACTAAAAGCTCAGAATTCACCTGACCTCAAAGATATGCAGAAAGCGCTGGAGCAAGCGCCCTGGCGTCACCAGCCGACGGGCAGCGCGCGCGGAGGAGGCGGCGCTGGGAGGAGAGGTCGCCGCCAGGGGGCCCGCAGCTCCGGGAGCGGAAGGAGCCGCTCCAGACACCCGGAGGCCGTCGGGATGCTTCCCGTCGCGCTAATTTTATCCTTTTACCCTTCTCCGTGCTCCCTGGATTTCCACCTCCAGCAAACAGCCTCTCACAGGAGAGCAGCGAGCGCTGCAATGTGACACTCAAACAACCGGTTAAAGCAAAGGATAGCAGTTATAAAGGAGCTCGCTGAAGGCTCAAAGAAGGAGCGGAAATGGAGGGTCTTTTCTGAATGGGTCTTTTCAGTTCCGTCATAAATTGTATCATGGAAGCAGTCTCTGTGTCATCGGCGGGTAATGAGATCCCCCAACAGGGGCAGCATCGATGCCCAGTTCTGCTTCACCATAGTGCAAAGTCTCATTAGAAAAAAAAAAAAAAAAAAATCCGTATTCTGCCTGCGGAGGGAAACGCTTCAGCGACCAGAGAGGTCTCTTTAAACGCTTCCGGTCTAGCAGTCAAGGCCAAGTCCTGAGTCTTTATGAACACGGAACCTCCAACGGACAACTGGCTAAACTTCACAAAACTCTCAAAATGTGAGGAAAGGCAACCTATAAAACGGTGCAACAAAACAAAGCAACATAGAGCCCTGTTTGTATTCTAAAAGTCTCATCGTGTTTGAAAGGACGCGCTTGCTGCAGGATGTCTTCTGGGAGTCGTATTAGTGCATTCAAAAGAGGCGACACTACCCAAATCAGAGAACATAACTTTCTGGCAATATGTTTATGGCCTACTGAGCTAAACAAATACGAGAGAGAGAAGTTCAATCTTTGTAAGAATTCAGCACCATTACCTTTTAATCTAAGGCTAGCTTTATGTTCTGTGATTATTTCGTCATGGTGACACTGAAACACCAAATGTAAGACACCATTTTCAACTGAAATTTGGAGGTGAGAGGTAGCAGAACGCTAAGCAATGCTAAATATGTAATGGACATGCCAACTCAAGCTTAAGAGCAATAGTGAAAAGATCTACTCCTTTTTCTGCTTTCCTTCTAATCCTTAACTCTTCAACCACTTAAATAAATAAATTCAGTTTTAATGCTATTCCTGAACTGGGAACACCCTCAAATGTATTATGTAGCAAGAAAAAATAATTTGTGTGAAACGCTACATTAATTAAAGTTATGGATATGTATTTTCAGGAATGTTTGAGCCCCAGATTAAACATCTCTGCTTTAGACAGAAGTCAGCAGGCCATAAAGATAGGTGCAATATGGAGATGTTAAAAGCCAACTCATCCAAAATTGGCATCTGCTTCAAGGCCGGCAAAAGAGCAGAGGCTCTCATCTAGAATGTTCCTGGCAGAGCCTCTGAAAAGCTTAAGCTCACACAGGTATGACCCAGAGACTGTGCCTGTTCACACAGCCTGGGGCAGGCTGAGCAGTCAGTAGCAGGGTCTGAAGGCTCCTGTGGGTGAATAAGGGGCACACTGAGTGGTAAGGCCTAATTCTCCACCTCCAGCTAGCCCTGCAGCTTCATCTGTTTGCAAATTGGACTTCTGAGTATGACTTATTTGTGGGAAAGCCTTTTCTGCTAAAATATATGAATTGGAGGATTTAGAAGGGCTGAAATAGTTACTTCTGAATGGCTTTTTTTTTTTTAGGACATTAGTAGTTATTTTACTATTTTTTTATTTTGGTATCTTCCAAGTTTTCAACAATGAAAAGGTATTCCTTGTGTGATTCAAACACATATAAAGTTACACTGAATAAAAGAATATGTCTTGCCTATTTCTGAGAAAGATGCTAAAAGGCTCTCTGCTGGCATCATAGCATTTTAGGTATGAGATGCAGTTTTCAAACAAAGCATAGCTGTTTTGTCTCTTAACCTGATGCTAAGAAAAAAGGGGGAAAGATTTTGAAAGCAGGAACAGAAAAAGACTACGAGATAAGCAGCTACTATTTCTAGGCTAACGTTTCCCTGGCAATGCTGATCTCAGAAGCTCTGCCTTCCACAAGAACGTAATGGGACTAATGAATGATGAATCCAGAGGACTTGTGAGACCCAAAATCACCTGAGGCCAAGAGAGTTTTGAGATGAGCAGAGTCAGAGTGAACAAAGGGCACAGAGCTTATTGCAGTCAGTGCCATCTGGTGGTCTGTGCAGAAAAGTGGCCCATCAACATCTGCAAGACGACTGGAGAGCTGCCTTGAGGAAAGGGTGAGGGGGCCTCAGCTGTAAGGGTCTGTGACAGAACATGAAGCACAGCTCCGAGGAACAGAGAGAAGGAACGGAAGGTGAGCTTCCCAGCAACTGACCAGCACAGGAAGAGCATAAGTCTTAAAAATAAATGTTAAAATTTAGGTTAACCCCTCCCAGTCATATATTAATAGGATGGAAACAATGAGGCGATGGTAGCCAGTGGTGGTGCTTTTGGAAAGTGACTGGATTTATTGAAATCTTGAGATTGAAGCCTATGGATTTATTAGAAAAGGGACAGAGACTAGGCATAGACCGAGATACACACAGACATTTCCAGCATGTTGAGATAACCCAGCAGAACCTACATCATACTGTGTGGACTTCAGCTTCCACAACTACGAGCTTAATAAACTTCTTTTCTTTATGGTATAACTTGCCTCTGGTATTTTGCTAACAGGAATGAAAAGGTGGCTAATAAAGGGGGTTAGGAATATTTAGAGGTAAGATACTCTAAAACCACCACCATCCAAAAAGCTAAACTGGGGCTAGAGATTTAGCTCAGTGGTTCCACAGCCTGCCTAGCAAGCGCAAGGTCTCTGGTTCGATTCTGGTAACCATATACAATGATATGATATTGGGTGTGGTGACTCATGCCCACCAGCAATCAGTACCACACCCCACAATGCTGGGTGTGGTAACTCACATTTGTAATCCCAGCACTAGGGAGGCAGAGGCAGGAGGATTGCTGAGTTTGAGGCTTGCCTGGGCTCCATAGTGAGCTCAGGGCCACCTGAACTATAAAGCAAGACCCTGTCTCAAAAAAAAAAAAAGTGAAACTGGGTATAATTAAATAAAATACAACAAATAAAGTGAAAGGTCTTAACTACTAACAGGATCACTGAGAATCAACTGGGTCAATACAATTATGAATGGATGAACATAAGATAACAGAGATATTTAAAGAAACTCAGAAAAAAAGGCACAGAAATATACACATTCAAATCTGAACTTATACAAATAGAGTAAGCCCCCAACTTACAAACACTCAAACTGCAATGCTGACAGATGCAAAGAGATCTTGCATTACTTGTAGATGCAAACAAATAACAGAAGTAGTTCACAGGTCTATGAACATGGTCACAGTAGTCCCAATGTGTGCTGATTATACAGTGCATAGCATACAGTAACACAGTGCTTGATCAAAGCCTGGATGTCTGGAAGTATATCAAAGGTGTCAGACTTACAAATAAATTTGATTTGGGAGTGTTCTCCTGGAATGGAACTTCTTTCTAAGTTGGGGACTTACTGTACTGAGACAGCCTAAGTAGGCTTAATAATCAGAACATATTTCAAGCAGTGATTCTCAAAGTGTGGTCCCCACACCAGTGTCACCCAGGAGCTTGTTGGAAAAGTGAAATTCCAGGCTCTGCTCTAAGTTCTAACGAGATCTAGGAAGTTTAAGTGTCTGTAGGTGATTCTGACACATGCCTAATTTGGAGAACTAGTGACCCAGATGCATCAAAATCACTGGGAAAACAGCCATTATTCAGTAAAGCAAACAACTGAATATCAAAAGAAGATAATGCCACATGTACTGAATCAAAGACTGAAATTCAACCTTCAACCATCCTTGCCTAGAATTCTTTCCTTCTTTTGCTTTTTTGAGACAGGATCTGCCTATGTAGTTCAGGCTGGGCTTGAACTCACAGTGCTCCTCCTAGCTCAACCTCTCAAGTGCCAGGATGACAGGCTTGCACCATCATGCTGGGCTTTTGCCTAGAATTCTTAACAATCTCCTATTACAGTTCAGGTCACCCTTGTTTCTGGGCTAGATATGTAATAGCCAGGGAAGTCCTGGCCTGAAAATGTGATCCTCATGATAAAAAAGGTCCCCTTGGGCCGGAGGGTTAGCTCAGTGGTTCCGGCAGCTGCCTCACAAGCGCAAGATCCTGAGTTAGATCCCTGGTAACCACATACAATGCTGGGCATGGAGACTCACGCCCACAAGCCATCAATACCACATACCACAGTGCCAGGCGTGGTGGCTCATGCCTGTAATCCCAG
>PVIC010053670.1:0-11773 GCA_004025085.1 Thryonomys swinderianus
ACCCAACTATATAAAACAAACATTACTGGACATGAAAAGCCAGTTATCCATGAATACAATAGTAGTAGGGGATTTTAATACTCCATTGTCACAAATTGACAGATCAACTGGACAAAGAATCAATAAGGAAATACTTGAGCTAAATCAAACTTTAGAGCAAATAGACTTATTAGATGCCTTCAAAGCGAGAATATACCTTCTTCTCAGCTGCTCATGGATCATTCTCCAAAATAGATCACATTCTAGTCCATAGAACAAGCTTAAGTAGATGCAAAGGCCCTGGACTAGACCTTTCAGAGCTCCAGTGCACAGACACCCCTTCTGCACTCTCCCTATCTGACTCTGTGGGTGGCCACTGTAAGCCAATCTTGAAATCTTTCTATATTTGTATATCTTCCATTAAATCTGTTTCTCTAGTAAGCACTCACTAGGACAATATGCAATAAGTGAAAAAGTTATTAAACCAATGATTATTTTTATTTGATCTTAAATATTACACATAGCTGCTAAACCAAGTAATAGGTTTTTCTCAGGAAATTAATTTGGCATTCACTGATATATTTTTTCCTAGTGGTTATAAAGACCATTGAACTGCAGGGTTTTAAATGAATTTTGCCAATAATTAGCTCAGGAGCCCTGAAGAAATGGGAAATTGTAAAATGAAAGGGTAAGAATAGATTGCTCCACAGTTTTCATCCAGCTACATGTTTTTATAGGAACTTCACTGTTTTAAATAGAAAGTACTTACGTGATCTGAAACACCTAAGATTTTCGATGTTAGAAGTTTCAAAATGATTGTTCCAAGCCACCAAGCACAACCTTGAATTAGCTAGAAAATAAAGTAGAAGTCCAGTATTAAAACACTTAATTATCCATTTAAAATATTCAATCCTAACTAGATGGAAAAATTTTAATAAAGTGACAAACACCAGTGGCCTATAGATGGTAAATTCTAGAAAAAAAAGCTTCTTTAAGAAATTTTGTTTTACATCAAAGGGCTGAAATTAATGACACTGCTATAAAATATACAGCACAAGAGCTCTACAGATCCTAAACCTAAAGTACAACTTTGCTTTCTGGAAGAAGGACTCATGTAATTTTATTTCCAAAAGAGTGATAGGAGCATTCAAATATAGTGTTTTTTTTTTTTGTTTGTTTGTTTTGCTTTTTGAGACAGGGTTTCGCTTTGTAGTTCAGGCTGGCTCTGAGCTCACTATGGTGCCCAGGCATGCCGCTGCGAACTCAGCAATCCTCTTGCCTCTACCTCCCGAGTGCTGGGATTACAGGCGTGAGCCACCACGTCCGGCACTGTGGTATACGGTGTTGATTGTTGGTGGGCATGTCTCCACACCCAGCATTATATGTGGTTACCGGGGATCGAACTCAGGACCTTGAGCTTGCGAGGCAGGCACTGGAACCACTGAGCTAACCCTCCGGCCCTCAAATATAGTGTTTTGAAATATCGATTTCAGCTAAGAAATAATATTTTGAAATAAACAAATAATCCCTATTATTAACAGAGATTGAAAAAAATAACTTTATAATTCCCTGTTAATAGAAAAGGAAATAATACAGATAGCAGATCTGTTTCAGACCAAAGGCTCTGTAGAGATTAAGGGGAGACCTTTAAAGAATGTCACCAGGGGAGGAGCTGAAGGACCTTCAAGCTGAACCAAACTACTCAGAGAAAGAACCCATAATAGGTGAAGAGAGGGCTGGCAGATTGAGAATGGATCCAGAGCAGGGGCTTGGAATGTAGAAAAATGATTAGCAGTGCAAACTTCAAATTACAAATAATGATCAAAAATATCGAAAGATAATCAGTCATGGTTACTATCTCAAAGGAAGAAAGAGGAAGTGAGGATGTGAGGAAATCACCATTCTCCACTGCAAGGACCTAGCGCTGGTGCCAGGGCTGGGCCAGGCAACCACAAGCAGAGCCACAGTGCGCTCTGGATGACAACTGCACATCTGGGAGGCCAAGGACACCAGGGAGACATACACAACAGCTGTGCCTGCAGCGTACCTCTGTGACAACATGCGCAGACACTAGATGATCCCACGTTCCCTGGACAGGGACCACAAGGCCGTCCCGTAAGGTTCCCTATGACCAAACTCAGCCAGGGAGACCTTGCCATCTGCGTACCTTCCTTCAGATAGCACAGCTTATTCTTCTATTCACTTGGGTAATCTTTACGGTTGAAGATTTAAGATTGTTTCCCCATCACATATTTTACTGTTTTGTTAGACTTAGTTAAATGACATGTATTTTTTCTTACAACTATATAAGGCATATTTTCAAGTATGAGTTTATATGTATTTTTGTTACCAAACTTCCTATGCTTTGATGTTTTTATTTCTTGAATATTCTTGAGTTACAGCTTAGTTAATTCCTTTTTTTTTTTTTTGAGACAGGGTCTCGCTTTGTAGTTCAGGCTGGCCCTCAGCTCACTATGTAGCCCAGGCAAGCCTTGAACTCAGCAATCCTCCTGTCTCTGCCTCCCAAGTGCTGGGATGACAGGCATGAGCCACCATGCCCAGCACTGTGGTATGTGGTATTGATTGCTGGTGGGCATGACTTTCCACGCCCAGCATTGTATGTGGTTACCAGGGATCGAACTCAGGACCTTGCGCTTGCGAGGCAGGTGCCAGAACCACTGAGTTAACCCTCCGGCCTTAATTCTTATTTTTATTTTATTGAAAATGTAGTAGAAAATATAGTTTAAGGCAATAAATTTTCCTCTGAGTACTGCTTCCGCACAATTCCACAAACATCTACAGACATTGTTTTATTGTTTTTTAATAGTTTGCAATTGAAGTTTTGACTTTCTTTTGTCTTTTAATTATCAAATTGCTCTACTTTATGAAATGAGAAATACCACATATTGGAATGCCATATTATCCAACAACTTAGTGGACAAATCTTTCTACATTTCCACTGCAAAGGACAGGGTACTGTCTTTAAAAAGCAAAACTCTTCCATTTTGCTCTTTTGTATTCTGAGTAGAAATCTGGCTTCTCAATTTAACATACCTTTCTAGTTTTACTCTCTCAATATAAAATATAGGAATATGGCTCTTCAGTATAGTTTTATGTTTTAATAGGCACACATCAAAATACTACAGAAAAAGAATGAATGCTGGCATAAGACTATTTCCTATCTCTGACAGTAGCTATTTAAAAGGCTTATTAAAAGTAAATCATTCATTTTGAAGTATACTATTATGTTCAGTTTCTAGAAATAGAAGTTTACATTAAAAATGTATTATGAGGGCCGGAGACTTGGCTCAGTGGTTCCCACGCCTGCCTAGCAAGCAAGCGCAAGATCGTGAGTTCGATCCCCGGTAACCACATACAATGCTGGGCATGGTGACTCACACCTACCAGCAATCAATACCACATACCACAGTGCCAGGCATGGTGGCTCACGCCTGTAATCCCAGCACTCCAGAGGTAGAGGCAGGAGGACTGCTGAGTTTGAGGCTTGCCTGGGCTACATGGTGAGCTCAGGGCCAGCCTGAACTACAAAGTGAGACCCTGTCTCAAAAAAAAAAGTATTATGAAAGAAACCACCAGCAGAGTGAAAAGAAAACCAGCAATATGTGAAAAAATTTTTACCAGCTGTTTCTCAAAGGACTACTATCTAGAATATATAAAGAGCTTAAAAAATCATCCCCCAAATTTAAAGACCCAGTTCTAAAATGGGCAGCTGAAATGAACACTTTTTAGAGAAAGAAGAGCAGCTAAGAAACAGGAAAAAATGCTCAACATCACTGATCATTCAAGAGATGCAGATGAAAACAACACTAAGATTTCATCTCATTCCACAAAGAATGGCTGCTGTTTCGAAATTACCCAACAACAAATGCTGCTGAGGCTGTGGAGAGGAAGGAACCCTTCTCCACTGTTGGTGGAAATGTAAACTGGTACAATCATTATGGAGATTAGAGTGGAGAATCTTCAACAAACTAGGATTAGAGGTCCCATTTGACCCTGTTATTCCCCTGCTAGAGATATACCTGGAAGAATTAAAAGATTAATATCTCAGCAATATATGTGCACCCATGTTTATAGCAGCTCAGTTTGTGATAACTAAATCTCAGAAACAACCCAAGTGTCTATCAACTGGAGACTGGATAAAGAAGATGTGGGTTTTAAAAAAATAAAATGAAGTATTACTCTGCCATAAAGAACGATAAGTTTGAGTCATTTATACTCAAATAGATGTACCTTGAGGACATACTCCTAAGTGAAATAAATAGGTTGCAGATGTGTAAATACCTATCTTTTCTCTAGTATGAGAAACTGAAGATGTAAATGAGTCCTAGAATGTAGATAAATATTGTGAAACAGAAAATTTTCAAAGGGAAAAGGAAGGGGTAAGTAATGAGGGGAAAGAAAAAATGTGATGGTTAAAAAAAAACGGAAATAAAGCTTATGTATATAGGGGGCAGGAGGAGTGGTAGGGTGGGCAAGGGAATGGGAAAAATGAGAATTAAGTCATGTCATATACTGGTACAAATTCTCATTGTTGAGTGTGATCATGATGTGCATACAAAATGTACCAATAAAGATTCAAATCTTTAAAAAAAATGTATTATAAACACTGAAACTTACCCAAAAGTTGAGTTCACATACTCCAAATCTATAAATTTTATTTCTCTTTAGAATTATCACCTGAAATACATGTGATAGAAAATTAAATACCATTAACATTTATATTTTATATGAATGATACATTTCAAACATTATACAGTTACACTCTTCCATCTCAAATGCTACCAGCAATTTTCCTTCTCAGTTGCTGACTTTGCAGATCAAGGGCATGACAAATGCCCTCAAAGTGAAAGCTAGATGGTCTAGGGGCTAAAATGTTGCCTCTTGAATCAAACAAACAGCTTGCTGAGTTATGCTGGATATATTTTGCAGGGTAACCCTGCAAATAATGTTGGAAAACGCAAGTTTATTTTGGGGTAGAGTGAAAAAAAGTGAGATTCATTACTTCGAGGCCAAAAGATTAAAGGACACAAAAATTAGCCCTATTACACACTTATTACACCATGTTTTGGCTAAAATCTAGATCATTCAGTCTAATTATTCACTTTATTCATAAGATTTTGGTCCTTCCCAAAAGTCAAATCCAACCTCAAAAGATGAAGATTTGACCTCATAAAGAATATTAAAAAGAAAGTGCCAAAGTCTATGAAAGTAATTTGGAGAGTTCCAAAAATATTTTGGGGGACTGGAGATTTAGCTCAGTGGTTCCGCTGCCTGCCTAGCAAGCACAAGGTCCCTGGTTCAATCCCAGTAACCTCATACAATGATATGATATTGGGAGTAGTGACTCATGCCCACCAGAAATCAGTACCACACCACACAATGCTGGGCGTGGTGGTTCATGCCCATAATCCCAGCACTCGGGAGGCAGAGGCAGGAGGATTGCTGAGTTCGAGGCTTGCCTGGGCTACATAGTGAGCTCAGGATCAGCCTGAACTACAAAGCGAGACCCTGTCTAAAATATATATATATTTTGGGCAATGGTAGTGTCACTGTAGTAAACAGCCTACTAAAGTGATTCACAGAAAAGAAGCCATTTTACTATAAATTAACAATCTTCTAGAGGTCAATTTTTAAAATAAGTCTTAATATCTTGTGATCACTGTAAAACTATTTACTTTGGTGTTGCTTTAAAAAGAGTAACTGTGAACTCTGTCACTTTTCAAGGATAAAGTAGAGAAACATCTCCATTTGAAAAAAAATTTCCTGTGAATAATCAGGAAATAGCTTATTATTCCTCTTATACTTGTACTAGACCTGGAAACCTGCTTTTAACAGGGTGGGGGGGTCACCTTCATGAGCTTAACAAGCACTTACCCATGTCGTTAACAAAGATGAAGAATAATAAGAAGCTAAGTACACTGGATTTCCAAACATCAAAATGCAACAGAGGATAACTGAAACCTGCAAAACGAAAAACCAAAAAGCAAAAACAAACAAAAAACAAGAATGGTTGTTTCACAGCTATTATAGGCATAGCGTAATGGATACTTTGGAGACATATAGTCATTTCTAAACAAATGTTATCTGTATAGAGAACACTAATGGTCATGGCCCACAGAATTTCAAGTCACTGCAAATTTCTAAGTATTAAAATTCAAAACCATAAATTCATATATAGCACAATTAAATTTTTTCTCTATCTGCTACTTGGACAAAGAAAGTTCTAAAAATGTATTATTTCCATTGTCTCAATGACAAAATAATAAAGAATTAGTTTTAGCTACTCCAATAATGTTGTTTTTGCTGTTTATATCATGATTTCCACTGAGGAAGCTTGACTAGTTTTTCTGGCTTTAAGGAAGATATGTTTGGAGACTAAGGTGAAAACAAAATGCAACAATATAAAATTTCCACTGCAGAGTGTCATATTTGCACAAAGCATTAGGAATCTCACATCTAAGAGAGAAAAATTAAACACAGATAAATAAAACAGGAAAAAATTTTAGGGAGTCCAATGTATCTACGATGCAGTTGCAAGTATAATGTGGCATCTGTAATACACAGTCCTAGTTTTCCTTCTGGATGCCTTCAACATCTTATGTATCAAACACTACCATAAACAGACTGAATTATGTTTTATAAACTCTGGGAACTTAGTTTAATATTTCATTTATAAACATTAAAAATGTTACCATATTCATATAAATGATCTTCTGAAACTTGCTTGGCTCGATGTACCCCACAACATACATGGGAAATAATGAGGCTACCTGAAACAAACACACAACATCACAGAGGTGAAACATCCAGCAAACAAATACTGTTCACAGGTAAAGCAAATATAAGAGGGGAGTCACATGCCTAATCATGGTACGGAGGTTAATTTGAACCAATCTTCCAGCTGAGAAGTGTAATATTTAGGGAAATATACACAGACACACTGACACACACACACACACACACACACACACACAATTCACCTTACTGATAAATGTCTGGAAGCTAATAGCCACCACTTCGAGAAGCTCTTGTAACTATAGGGGCCAAAGGTAACTTGTATTAATCTCATGATGTCTCAAATAGATTTAGTATTAAAATATTTATAGAGGCTTTCTTTTCCTGATGTATATGTTTTTGGAGAACCCTACTTATATATAAACAAAAAGATATAAATGAAAGCTACAGATTGTTAAGAAGACAAGTGAGAAATTAAGAAGATGAAACCAGGGAAAGGATGGGATCTACCCTGATGAGCATGCATCTTGGAAAACTTTTCTCCCAGAAGTATCTGCAGGTTCTGGCATGGGTAGCTGTGTGCAGGGTGACATGCACCAGGAGACCCGCAGGCTTGGCAGCCATTTCAAGAGACTGGGTGGTCAGGACACCCAAGGAGGGGTGCTTGGTGGTACTTAGGCTCTGGTTTGGGGCACCAAAGAATTACACTGTACTTGTGAAACAGAAAACAGGTTACTCTGCAGAAAGACTGGAGCCCACCACTGAGTCATCTTAATGTCATGGCACAATGATTCAAGTCCTTTAGTGCCTTAGTTTGTCTGCTGGAAGCAAATTTAACCTTCTCTAGAGAACGCTCTCAAATTAACTCCACACCACTTCAAAAATAACTAGTGATGTATTCTGGGAAGAGGAGGTAAGACATTGAGAAAAGGAGATACGATTGAGAGGAGGAGACAAGACATATCACTGAGACTGCAGAAAGAGCTCTACAAAGGACCTGCACCCAGGAACAGCAAATTTGTTCTGTCAAAGGCAAAAGAGTAAGTATGTTATGCTTTGTCATTCACATACAGTCCCTGTTATACATCTATTTTCTGTTTTTTCTTTGTTTACAACTCTTCAGAAACAAGAGGCCATCATTTGCTTCCAGACTGCTCAAAAATGCCTGGCACCATCAGATATGAGAGTAAATGGTATTTGACATGTTCAAGGAATAACATATAGGAATGAAAATTTTAGGAGGCCACTGGAAAGAAGAAAGAAATTGAAATGTTGCAAGTAAATATTACAATAATATTAAGAAATTAGCAGGGGGTTCAAAAACCGAATAAGCATGAGAAGAAGTGTTAAATGACAAGACGAGGCAGAAGAAAGTACCTGAAAGGAAGTACAAAATGATAAAAAGATGATAGTAGCTGAAAGAAAACAGGAGACACAGAGTACACAGTGTGGAGATCAGTTCTGTTTTGCTTTACATTCCAAGAAGAGAGGTGGCTAACAAGTATAAGCTAGATTTAAAGGGATATAGCTGAAAACCTCAGAAAACGGACAGGCAAAATCAAATATTGATTCACGAAGCATTACAAAACAGAGCCTGGAACACCCAGATGAACACAAACAGTTGAGCTCTGACCAAGGGGCAAAGATAACTCAGCAGAAAAGGATGGTCTCCAACATGTGGTGCTGGGACCTCTGGACACCCAGTCAGAACAAAGAGAACTCCAGACATAGACCTTCCCCTCAGTCCTAAATGCACACCTTTGCAGAGATAGCACAGTTTTTCCTTTTAAAAATATCACTGATCTTTGGCTTCCTTAACCCACATTTCTCTTACGGTCAGAATGCATTGATTTTTTTTTTTTTTTTAGACAGGGTCTCGCTTTGTGTAGTTCAGGCTGGCCCTGAGCTCACTATGCAGCCCCGGCAAGCCTTGAACTCAGCAATCCTCCTGTCTCTGCCTCCTGAGTGCTGGGATTACAGGCGTGAGCCACCACGCCTGGCACTGTGGTATGTGCTATTGATTGTTGGTGGGCATGAGTCACCACGCCCAGCGTTGTATGTGGTTACTGGGGATCGAACTCAGGACCTTGCACTTGTGAGGCAGGTACTGGAACCACTGAGCTAAATCTACGGCCCAGAATGCATTAATTTTAACCTTAATCTATGAAAAATCCAATCAAGGATAAAATCTTAGAATAATTCTAATGAAAATAACTTTAGATTATCCCATGAGCATGAAAAGACAAACACAAAAACAATTTTTTTTTTTTAGTTTTTTTTTTGAGACAGGGTCTTGTTTTGTAGTTCAGGCTGGCCCTGAACTCACTATGTAGCCCAGGCAAGCCTTGAACTCACAGCAATCCTTCTGCCTCTGCCTCCTGAGTACTGGGATTACAAACCTGAGCTACCATGCCCAGCAATGTGATATGTGGTACCAGGGACCAAACTCGGGACCTTGCGCTTGCCAGGCAGATGCCAGAACCACTGAGCTAAATCCCTGGCCCTTCATACATGTATTTTAATGGATAGAAAAATCACTAAAATAATAACTGAATTTACCCAGAGGACTTACTTAAAAAGGGGCAACCAAGGGCCGGAGGGTTAGCTCAGTTGTTCCGGCACCTGCCTCGCAAGCGCAAGGTCCTGAGTTCGAACCCCAGTAACCACATACAATGCTGGGCGTGGTGACTCACACCCACCAGCAATCAGTACCACATACCACAGTGCCGGGTGTGGTGGCTCATGCCTGTCATCCCAGCACTCGGGAGGCAGAGACAGGAGGATTGCTGAGTTTGAGGCTTGCCTGGGCTACATAGTGAGCTCAGGGCCAGCCTGAACACAAAGCGAGACCCTGTCTCAAAGAGGAAAAAAAAAAAAAAGGGGGGGCAACCAAAATATACAGTGGGTATTTAAATTAAAAAAAAAATTATCGCAGTAAAAACCACACTGCCATTAACCACCACTTCTGAATGCACTTCCCATTGCTCCTCCTGAAGCAGTTCTAGAAGTCCTCTTTTGTAAGGGTCTTTATGAGATGCGCTAAAAATCTGGTAAATGCTACTGCTGAGTACCATTCAAGGAAAGGCAGGCTCATAAAACATCACAGTGTGTTTGCTCTTTTTATTATTTCTACTGTTTGTGGTGTTGGGGATTGAACCCAGAGCCTCAGCTACCTTAGTCGCTGGATCTGGCACGGTGCTATTTCAAATGGCCACTCCAGGTAAACATTCTGAGTCAATTTAGGATACAGACAGCCATGGCAGCATGACAAAAATACTCATGAAATGGGATGTCAAAACTTCTTCAGAAAGTGGCAAGGATGACTGGACAGGTATTTTCAAAATTGAGGAGGGAGTTTTGGTGGGTTATTAATGGCAAAATAAAAAATTTTAAATTAAACACTCACCATTATTTCTTTTTAATCACACCCCATAGTTTCATCAGCACACTGGGTTAGTAAATTTGTTTGCAATGAGTTGATGCTAGTTAAAAATATATTGTCCTGGACTGGGGACTTAACCCAGAAGCACTGAGCCTATTTCACAAGTGAAAGGTTCTGAGTTTGATCCCCAGTACCCCCCAAGAAAGATTTATATATAAAATGTCAAAATAATGACAACCACAGAATCCTTTTTGTGTTACAACCTGAAAGGGGACAAGTAAAAGGCAGCAAAGCAATGAAAATACCTCAAACATTTTTGAGCACACAGTGTGCTAATTAAATTGAGGTTATAATCTCATCTTTGTGATAACTGGCAGCATGAGGCCTCTTGGCAGAACTCCTCGCCTCTGGCACAGGATATTATTATCCTCATTATCAGTGTTAGGATTTGTTAGCCTTAGTGGAAAATCTCAGGGTCGTGAAATATTATCAATGTTGACCTTTTGCTCTCTGCTTCCCGACTTCGATGCAGTACATTCCCATTAGTTACTTAGTTATTTGACAAGGCAGATACAGATTTAATTCATGTAAGCAGTATCATGGTTATGGCTCTGAGATGTGATTCTAGGTAAAACCCTCTGCTCAGACATTTAGCTGAGCCAGAATAGAACATTAAGCCAACATTTAGCTGGGCCAGAATAGAAGCCCCGACCATGAAAAGGAGGATTGGCCTTAGCATTCAGTGTAGATGGGCACCTAGAAAAAAATCTACAGGCAAACAGATATGTAGATGTTATCTCGCCCTCCAGAAAGGAAATTTGTGAATAAAAGTGGTAGAAAAAATCCTTTATGTGTTGATCATTCACAATAATACATAAGGAATATATAATTGTATTTTAAAATCACATTTATGTAATCTTTATAATTATTCCAGATTTTGAAAATCTTTTAGAGCCTAAATGTAATCACATTTTAAATCTTCTATAGAAATACCAAGAACATGCTGCAACCAACCTAAATTAGTGTAAAGTCGTATTACCTGGGTAAAAAGTATGAACTGAGCAAACTGCCACGGAAGCATGAAGGCAACATTGGCAAGACACAGGGCGATGTAGTGTCTTCTGTAACTGTTGTAGGTCCTTAGCAGAGAGAAGTGGGGTCAGTAAGTTGTGCCATGAAGACGGTCACACGCTAAAAAAAGAAGACTACTTGCAAAATGACAATATTTAAATGACTACTTACCTTTGATATGCTACAACACGATATAGTTAACCTTAAAAATCAGCTTATTAAAAAACCCTGAAATTAGCACTTCACAAATAAAGATCACAATTTATCATTACATATAATATTTTAAATATAAAAGTCTTAAGCAGTCAAAAAAGAGATTACTTTACGGGCCAGAGGGTTGGCTCAATGGTTCTGGCGCCTGCCTCGCAAGCACAAGGTCCTGAGTTCCATCTCTGGTAACCACATACAATGCTGGGTGTGGAGACTCATGCCCACCAGCAATCAATACCACATACCACAGTGCCGGGCGTGGTGGCTCACACCTGTCATCCCAGCACTCGGGAGGCAGAAGCAGGAGGATTGCTGAGTTTGAGGCTTGCCTGGGCTACATAGTGAGCTCAGGGCCAGCCTGAACTACAAAGAGAT